>JACEEZ010026278.1:12218-25526 GCA_016584305.1 Chionoecetes opilio | reverse complement strand
AGCCTTCCGGCGGTTCCCGGCACAGGGCGCCCCCTTGGGGGTGAGCTCCGCCAGCATACGACGGGGGACACCAGCCCAACAGCAGTGTCATGACGCCCATTATGCTGATTGGTGACTTCCGACACACACACACACACACACACACACACACACACACAACACACACACAACACAAAACACACACACACACACAGGGCACGCACGCACGCACGCACGCACGCACGCACGCACGCACGCACGCACGCACGCACGCACGCACGCACGCACGCACGCACGCACGCACGCACGCACGCACGCACGCACAGCACCACACACACACACACACACCACACAACACACACACACACAACCCCACACACACACACACACACACACACACACACACACACACACACTGGATACTCCGTAGTGTAGTGGTTAGCACGCTCGATTCTCAACCGAGAAGTCCCGGGTTCGATCCCCGGGCGGAGCGGAAAACAGATGGGCTGCTTCCTTAAAACACGAGCCCCTGTCCACCCAGCACTGAATGGTTACCGGGTGCTAGGCGGGGTTTGTGACCTGCTCTCCGGGGTGCTGGCTTCGGCCAACACAAAGCACTAAGGATGAATGATAAAAAATGATGATATGGAGACGGGGCCACACGAGCATTGCTCTGGCCTCGTAAAAGACAACTAGATGAAAAGATGAATACACCACACACACACACACACACACACACACACACACACACACACACACACACACACACACAATCCTGTACTTACAAGGAAAAGTGAATTTAAAACGTAAAATATAATAGCAAAAGAAAAATATAATGGAAGATATAGAAGTAGACGTAATAGAAGTAAAAAGGCTAATGGAAAGTCAAGATGTGAGAAAAGCCCCGGGTCCAGATGGAGTGTCGAATTGGATAATGAAAGAGTGCAGTAACCAACTAGCAGGAAAGTTACATAGTGTAATTGAGAGTTCATTCAAGGAGAGCAGAGTCCCGTTGATTGGACAAGAGCAAATATTGTGCCAATTCACAAAGGAGGAGACAAAGAAGAACCACTAAAATTACAGGCCAGTATCATTAACAAGTGTAGTGGCAAAAATGTGTGAAAAAATTGTGAAGGACAGATGGTTGAAATATTTGGAAGAGACAAACACAATCACAGGTGGCCAGTTGGATTTAGAGGAGGAATGTCATGTACAACGAATTTATTAAGCTTTTACTCGAGAGTGATCGATGTGACACAGGAAAGAGAGGGGTGGGTCGATTGCATATACTTGGACCTAAAGAAGGCATTTGACAAGGTACCTCACAAGAGACTGCTCTGGAAGCTAGAACATGTAGGAGGATTGAAGGGTGGTTTGCTGAAGTGGATGGAAGACTTTTTGAGCAACAGAGAGATGAGAACAGTAATAAAAGATCAGAAGTCAGAATGGTGCAGGTGATAAGTGGATTTCTCAAGGATAAGTTTTGGCCCCAGTGATGTTCTTGGTCTATGTAAATGATATGACAGAGGGAGTGAACAGTTATATAAGTTTATTCGCTGATGATGCTAAATTACTAAGAAAAGTAGCAAGTAAAGAGGACTGTGAGGATTTACAAAAGGATCTAGATAAGATTTTCAGATGGAGTCAACTATGGGAATGAAGAGTTTAATGCTTAAAAGTGTAAAGTGATGGAAATGGGCAGTAGCAAAAAGAGACAGAGGAGGAAAGTATTCGATGGGAAAAAGAATGGATGATCAAAAACAAAGGTCGAAAAAGATCTAGGGGTATGAATTACGGACAATTTGTCGCCTGAGAAGCATATAAACAAGATCACAGGAGATACATATCAGTTGCTGAGGAATATAAAAATGGCATTCAAATATCTGGATGAAGAGATGATTAAGAAATTGAAACATCTTTGATTCGACCAAGGTTGGAATATGCGGCAGTGATTTGGTCACCACATAAAAAAGAAGGATATATTGGAAGATTGAGAGAAAACAAAGAGCAGCCACAAAAATGGCTCCAAGCCTGAGAGATTTACCATATGAGGAAAGACTTTCAAGACTAAAACTCCCAACTCTTGAGAAAAGAAGAGAAAGGGGAGATTTTATAGCAGTGTATAGAGCATCAATGGGTCTGGAAAAAATTGATAGAGAAGATCTGTTTGTTTGGGACGATAGAAGTGCAAGAGGTCATGAGAAGAAATTGAAAAGGACAACATGCAAGAGGGACATAAAAAAATACAGCTTCCCGTATAGAAGCATAGAAGCCTGGAACAACCTGATTCAAAAGTGATTAATGCAAGAAGTATCAGGACTTCAAAGGCAAACTGGATAATAGTAGATATGGAGACGGGACAGTACGAACATAGCTCTTTTCCTGTATGTTACAACTAGGTAAATACACACGCACACACACACAAACACAGAGAGAGAGAGAGAGGAGAGGAGAGAGAGAGAGGAGAGAGAGAAGAGAGAGAGAGAGAGAGGAGAGAGAGGAGAGAGATGAGAGAGATGTAGAGAGAGAGGAGAGAGAGAGAGAGAGAGAGAGAGAGAGAGAGAGAGAGATACTGATACTGATACTGATACTGATACTGATACATTTATTGGCCCATTCAATACATTGGTAGTACTTATGAGTAATATTTTTTTTTTTTTTGTAAAGGCTCGGTCTGTTGAGCCGAAGCTCTTATACAGACCTGTAAATTCATTCATTAGTGCCGACAAAGTAATTTATTAGGCCCAATATATTATAAGGCTACTCTACCCAACCGTAATTCCCACAATGACTATATACTGTATATACTAAGAAATATGTATAATACATAACTAGGTATACACATATATGGACATAGACAATACAACGAAAATTAGAATATTGCACATACGATACTATTCGTATACTGTATACATACAAGCTGCATATATATACACAATTTCACATACACACACATACATATATATATAGAAAACACATACACACACATACTACACTCAAATACATACACTCGAAACACTCTGACAATACAAACTAGTAATCACTGAACAAGAGAGAGAGAGATAAGAGAGAGGGAGGGAGAGAGATGAGAGAGAGAGAGAGAGAGAGAGAGAAGAGAGAGGAGAGAGAGAGAGAGAGAGAGAGAGGAGAGAGAGATAGGAGAGAGAGAGGAGAGAGATGAGAGGAGAGAGAGAGATGAGAGAGAGAGAGAGAGAGGAGAGAGAGAGAGGAGAGAGAGAGAGAGAGAGAGAGAGAGAGACGAGAGAGACGGAGAGAGAGAGAGAGAGAGATGAAGGGGGGGGGGGCAAGTAAAACGTTAACCATGGTCTGTAATGCATGTAAACTAAGGACCAAAAGAATAGACAAAAAAACAGAGGGAAAAAAAACAAAGATTAACCAGCAACGTACATTTCAAGACAAGAAGTTGAGAGAGAGAGAAAAAAGAGACACAAAAAGAGAGAGAGAGAGAGAGAGAGAGAGAGAGAGAGAGAGGAGAGAGAGACGAGAGAGAGAGAGAGAGAGAGACGAGAGAGAGAGAGAGAGAGAGAGAGAGAGAGAGGAGAGAGAGAGAGAGATGAGAGAGAGAGAGGAGAGAGAGAGAGAGCGAGAGAGAGAGATTCTTATTCTATCCCAGGAATAAAATCGTGATTGTCGGTTCACCTGCCCCTTGCCTCCACTAACAGCATTAGTGGTTATACTTGACAGACATTTTCATAGTTGTCAATGGTGTCGGGATTCTATTGAATGTAATGGAAGCTTAGGTACAGGTCATTAATGTGGCCCTTGCCTTGATTATATATTTACTTGTATTTTTACTGTATTTTTCATTTGTTTTCTCTCATTGAGGCGGGTTGTGTGTAACAGGTGTTCGTGAGTATTCGGTGATGGTTGTTCTAATATCCGATGTCGACAGTGAATGGTTGATAGTGTGATAATTGAAAAAACAAAACTCATTTGGATTTTGCATCGGTCTTTTCACGTGCATTCTTAGAGTTGTTGTATGTATATGTGTATATGTGTAGGATTCTTTCTTTGATTCACTCAACTGTCATCTTAATAAATAATCGCCCGTATAGAGTTTGTAAAGTAGCCGGAGAAGTTTATTGTGGCAAGGCTAGTTTATCGAAAATTACTGAATTGTCTTTAGGAATAATTTATAACTAAGCTCAAAATTAGATAAGTACACAGAAAGTCAATGTAGATGTTTTTCAGAGAGAGAGAGAGAGAGGAGAGAGAGGAGAGAGAGAGAGAGAGAGAGAGAGAGAGAGATGAGAGATGAGAGGGGAAGAGAGAGAGAGAGAGATGAGGAGAGAGAGGAGGAGAGAGAGAAGAGAGAGAGAGAGAGAGAGAGAGAGAGAGAGAGAGAAAAAAAAAAAATAATACCTCCACGAGTATGTGAGCCAGCTTCAGTCAATGAAAAGAAAAACTTCGTGTTAACTATCATCAGGGACTCTCTCTCTCACTGTATGTGAGTGTGTGTGTGTGTGTGTCATTCACCCATGGCCTTGTCCACGCGAGTTGGACTCGCGATCGCCAGTTTCACCCTCCCGGAGTGAGCTTGGAACTCATTATTACCGATCTTTGGGCAACGCTGGGACCTCACACACCACACCCCCCCATCCCCTTGCTCAAGAAGGAAAGTAACCGTCCGAATTTGTCAGTGAAAAATCCCCTGGAGCTAGCGAGGATTCGAATCGCCTAACCACAGAATGGCAGACCACCGCTCTATCGACTTAACCATCGTGACGGTGTGTGTGTGTGTGTGTGTTGGGGGGGGGGGAGGACATGCGAGTACGCGCACCGTTCTGAAGAGCCATGCAGTTTACTTCCCATAAAAAAGTAACACAATAGTACAAGGAAGCATTTTATCTTTTAAGTCTATGAATAGCATAATTAAAAGCAGATCGCATTATTATTGTGAATTTGCGATAGAGATTATAAAGACATCGATAAAGGACGTAGTAATTAATCGAAAACTTTTGCAAGAAATGTGTCTGTATTTAGGTTGGCCGATATTCGTGATGGTAAAAACATTTGTTTCTGTAATGGCAATGTAATGCATGTAATGGCAGCCTCACATTTTAACGAGGAGGAAATATAATACAAGTGAAATACTGGACAAAGACGCAAATGAATGGCCTTGATAAGATTTCTACTCTGTATGTATAGTACCTGAATACACTATAACTTACATGATTTATTGTTAACATAACTCCTTTGACAAGGAAAGAGATCCTAAATTTAATTGAAGAAGAGATAAAAACTCAGTCAATTACATAAGAGTTGCTGACGAGTATTGTGTATGATTCTGAAAAATTGATAGCAAGAGAAAACATTCAATATCTGAATAAAGGGAGGCTACCAATAAGAAATTAATCTCCATTAATTCTTGGAAAATCTGCGTCTAAGATTTAATTACGATAGCCTCAGAAATAGTGCAGGAAAGCGATGGCTGAGTTAAACGTATTTTCTTGGACTTTACAAAAAAATTCAATGTGTATCACATCGGATATTTTTTCTGGAGCTGAATAACAGAGGAGTTCGGAATCTTTTACTTGAATGAGTGGAGGTTTTATCAGAAGAGGAATGAGTTTCATTTCAGCAAATTTGAGTTGTAGCAAAATTAGTGCCAAGGGTGATGAACCTTATATAGCAGCGCAGAGGCACACAAGAAAGTAAAATTTCCTGCACTGGAAGAAATAAGGTTGCGAGCGAATTATCAACACACATTACATTGATTATTGTTAGAAATAAGAGGAAAGAGGTACACGAAAACTATTCAATGGCCACA
This sequence comes from Chionoecetes opilio, assembly GCA_016584305.1. NCBI lineage: Eukaryota > Metazoa > Arthropoda > Malacostraca > Decapoda > Majidae > Chionoecetes > Chionoecetes opilio. The sequence goes on along the minus strand of JACEEZ010026278.1, from coordinate 19,756 downwards.
TAGAATACTGAATCAAAGAGCAAGTTGGGTTTTAGTAATATAAATACGTATATTTGAATAGGTACCCGTGAAGCAATGATGAGGAGGCGAGAACATTACGAGCTTGACTCACTTCTCATCAAAATACGATTAGGTAACAACACCAACGCTCATATTCAAACCCCCCCCCCACACACATACGTACACTACACACACCACCACACACACACACACACACACACACACACACACACACACACACACACACACACACACACACACACACACACACACACACACACACACACACACCACACACACACACACACACACACACACACACACACACACACAACACACACACACACACACACACACCACACACACACACACACACACACACACACACACACACACACACACACACACACACACACACACACACACACACACACACACACACACACGAATATATACAATCACTGCATTCAAGTCTCTACAAGTCACTGTCGGATTCCCTGAAGCGGTTTTCAAGGACTTCGTAAATTTACACAACAAAAAACTTGATAAATTATAATCGCAAACAGTTCCTCCTGCCGCCTGGCATACCTAAGATTCAGATCCAAAAAGAGCTTTTCACTTATTCATCGATTTTCCAGGCACCGATAGGAATAAACGTGCCGGCAAAGTTAGTACAGGAACAATCCCGAGCCAACCCTTGGACAGAAATATTAGGCGGGTGGTGGAAGAAAAGATTATGTGGTAATACATCTGGTGCAGGATACAGTGCGTGCGTGCGTGTGTGTTATGCTCACCACGGTCTTGATGTGGTCTTGATCTTGTCTTGATCTTGCCCAACACTGATGCCCCGCGGGCCCGCACACCGGCGGGCGCGGCGGAGCGCGAGGCTCACGCAGCTGCTGTTTGGCCGCCGCTTGCACACCTTCAGTCTTTACACATATTGACTGGCGATAACAGCGGCGTCAATGCGAGGGATCTCTAACCGGAGGTGGCTGGTCATTATATAATTATGCGTCATGCATATTCCACGGCCGTTCCCGTCACTATAGCTCGCTCTTGTGCCCCGCCCCGTCTGAGGCTCGACCTTCTACCTCCCTCCCGACGGTTGATAATCCTCTCCCCCCATTGTTCCCCCATCGAGCTTTCTGCCGCCCCCACCATCTACCACTGCCCTGGTACACACGCCGCCAACGCATGACGCAGGGAAAATATGTATGATTTCCTTTATATCCAAGGAGGCTTGAAAGAGAGCAACGGACGCGGAAAAATGAACATCAATAAAGATTGTCCCGACCTTCCCCAGTCTCCACACATCGACAACAATACAGCCTTGTCGTCTGCAGGGACACGACCCCACCGAGGCCAGAACACTTTGTTATTTTCCCATACAATTATAAGGAAGTCAGTTTTATCCAAGGTGGAGTCAATCAGGACGGGCAGTGGATGGAGGGGAGGCAGCGGTTTGGGGTCCTCCGCTGTGTTGGCTGCCTAGAATTTTGCATATTTATTGAGGGATCACCGAGGCGGCTTTACGGCAAATGGAACAACTAGAACTCATTTCAATCCTTAAAACATTAGATGAATATTCCGTAACGAAATAGTCAGCGTCGAGCGAGTAAATTGCCGTAACAAATGGGTTTACAACGTAAAACCCTAAACTTGTATGATCGTATATTTTTTCTATATATATTTTCTCTATATCTATATTTTATATATATTATGTATTGATAGATAGATAGATAGAGATAGATAGAGCCTCCACCTCCCCCTACCCTTCATCCTCCTTAAAATTAAGGAACACGTGATCTGATCCGTCTTCCTTAATGGCACAAGGGTGAGAGGATAATAGGGGTTCCTTTCCCACTGAGGGTTTGATTGTTCCCGGAATCAAGGTGTGCGAGTGTGTCCATTCAGAACCCAAATGGTCATTCTTGACGTGCACGAAGAGCATTACAGTTGCAATCGCTACTTGCAAAGACAACAAGAAAACAATAAAAACGTGTCTTACCTTTGTCACTAAGAATATTACGTAGTTGCTACAAGAATAACACATGACGCAGTGTAGTTTGCGTTACATAATACGTGTGTAGACACTTTTCCGAATCCAGCACTTGGGTGACGACCACCACCACTTTGATCAGGCATGTGGGGTGAGTTTTAGTCGTCGGCGTATTTCTCGTAGTCTGCCTGACGTGAATCTTGTGTTTGTGGAGTTATTAGTCTAATGAGAAGTATGGAAAGAAGAAAGGGAGGGGGGAAGGTAAAACAAAAGAGAAGGCAGTGCAGAAGGAAAGAAAGCGAGATAGGAGTCACTGCAAGTAACTTATGAAAGAGAAGGGACTGATCATGATGGAAATGAGAAAAGTGAGGCGAAGATAGTAGAATCAAAGACTCAGGAGCTGAAGGCTTGTATCGTGGGAATAAGTGTTGTACCCACTAGGTGTAAAGTACATAATTATAGGGTGGAGGGGGAGGGAGAGGAAAACGATGAAATGGATAAATGAGACGGAACAGTAAGGGAGGTAGTGGATGGCACCTGCACAGTAGAATGGACACTTAGTACTTGAAAATATATAAATGACATGGATGAAGAAGAGCGGAGAGAGAGAGCTTGAACATCCCTCAAAGACACTCACTTCAATGAAACAAACGATTAAACAGAATAATTGGACATGTTAACTGCCAATATATGCCATTTCTCAATCACCCTCTTCTTTCCTTTCACCCAACTTCCTCTACATCCACAAATTGGCAAAAAAAAGCCACATGAATTACCAGAAATTAAAGGAAAGAATACAAGATAGAGTTCATAATGAGGTGCAAAAGTATTCGACGGGAACAAAGAGTGAGAATGGGAGGGCGAGAGGAGTGAAGCATTCTTGGATCAACGAGTCAAAACAAGGCATCAGCGAGCCCCTCACCCACAGCCTCCCACGAGAACAGAGTACCCTCCCCTCCCTGCGACCCAGCTCCTCTGCCCACTTCAGGCTGTGTCATTTGCACATCATAGCAGCAAGGAGGAGGAGGAGGAGGAGGAGGAGGAGGAGGAGGAGAAGGAGGAGGAGGAGGAATACATAGGAATTCATAGGAATAACAGACACCAAGAGACCTATTGGTCCATAACTAGGGTATCTGTTGAACTACATACTACTAACTATCAACTAAATATAAGAAACCAGTTGGAAAATGATACCATGTCCCTAAAGAAGATAGGAACATGGAAGTTTCGTAGTGAAGAATGATAGGATATGAAATATGCTAACTACAACTACCACTAACACTAATCGATCAGGGGGCTATAATATGAATTCGCAGGACTCTATCAATACCCATTTACTTTACAGTGCGCGTCAAGTCTGTTTTTAAATGTAGTTATTGTGCTGGCTTCGACAACATTTGCTGGCAACCTGTTCCATCGATCAACAACTCTAATATTTAAATAATTTTTACGGAGATCTGTGGTGCAACGTTCACCGTTTAGTTTTAAACCGTTATTTCTTGTTGTCACTTGAGGAGAAAGCTCGAATAGGTTCTCTTGATTAATGACATCAAATCCTTTTAGGATCTTAAAGGTTTCTATCAAGTCCCCACGGATTCTACGATCCCTTAAGGAAAACATATTAAGTTTCCGCAGTCTCTCTTCATAAGATGAATTTTTCAGAGATGAAATTTGTTTGGCTGCTCTTCTTTGCACTGATTCCAGTTTGGCTTGATCTTTTATGAAACAGGGCGACCAGAATTGAACGGCATTTACTAAGTGCGGCCTAACCAAAGACGTATATAATCGTGTCATTACTTTCGGAGTTTTATGTTCAAAGTACCGTTTAATGAAGCCCATCATATTTGCCTTTTTACTGGCAGCTAGGCAATGCGGACTGGTTTTAAGATCATTACTGATGATGACACCTAAATCCTTTTCCTGCTGTACTTCAGTTAACGATTTATTTTGCATTTGATAGTTATATTTGAGGTTATCGTTGCCTATATGCATTACTTTACATTTATCGGAATTGAATTTTAATAGCCATTTATCACTCCAATCTGATAGTTTGTCGAGATCCCGTTGTATGAGTTCGCAGTTTTCTCTAGTATAAGCTTTACCGCCTAATTTGGTGTCATCTGCAAATTTCGATATTTTAGATACAAGTCCGCAGTCCAGATCATTGATATATATCAGAAAAAGAGTAGGACCCAAGACCGAGCCCTGAGGCACCCCACTAGTAACATCTAACTAATCAGATGCCTCGCCATTTATTACTACCCGTTGTTTACGATTTGAAAGCCAATCGCCAATCCATGAACATAACTACTCTCCCAAGCCATGTGCCCTTAGCTTGGTCAACAGTCGCTTATGGGGAACTGTATCGAAGGCTTTCTGAAAATCAAGGTATATTATATCCGAGGGATTTTTAGCGTCCCAGTTTGAATAAATGACATTAAAAAAATCGAGTAGGTTTGTTAAGCAGGATCTCTTATTTCGAAATCCATGCTGGGAGTTTAATATTGAGGTGTTTTCATTGAGAAAAGACACTATTTTATCCTGCAATATTTTCTCAAATAGTTTAACAATCACAGACGTTAGACTAATTGGGCGATAATTACTTGCGAGGCTCTTACTCCCTTTCTTGAATATCGGTGTAATATTAGCTAATTTCCACATACTAGGAACATTTTTGTCCATTAGCGATTTATTGAGAATAATCTTTAATGGGAGCGAAAGTTGACTGTGACATTCGCGAAGTAATCGCGGCGATATTTCGTCCACCCCCACGGATTTTGCTGGGTCAAGTTTCTGCAAATACTTTGATATTTCGTCTACTGTTATCTCTCCTATTACCAATCTATCACTTTAGAGTCCTGCATACATGTTTACTGGTTCTGTTAATGGAGCTTCGTCTTCTTTAATAAATACCGCATTAAAGTAAGCATTGAGTACGGACGCCATACTCTTATCATCATTTACCAAGATGTTATTCTTACCTTTCAGTGGCCCAATACATGTTTTGATGTTTTTCTTACTTCGAACGTATTGAAAGAACCTTTTTGGGTTTGATTTGGATTCCTTTGCAATTTTTTCTTCATACTCGCGCTTTTTAGACTTAGTTAATCCTTTGCAACGACGCTTTACGTCATTGTATTCTCTAGAATCGCAGTCCGCATTTGATCGCTTGTAAACTTTATACGTTCGGCTCTTACTGCCGATGATTTGTTGAATCTCATTAGTCATCCAACAGGGTATGTTTATGTTATTCAAACGTTTTCTTAGCATGGGAACATGTTTTTCAACCACCGATTGGAGTTTATTTGTGAATAAATTACACATGTTTTCGGCGTTATTACCATTTAGTAGGTCAATCCAATCTACTTCGCTTAGTACCCTGCAGATCTTCGTGAAATCTGCTTTATTATAATTGAGAACTAATAAACGATTTTCTGTGATGTCTACATTGCAATTTATGCCAAATCTGATTAACCTGTGATCACTGTTGCCAAATGTTCACCTATATATCGCAGTAATCAATCAGATCAATGTTGGTAGTGAGAACTAAATCTAGGATACTATTATCCCTTGTAGGCTCACGGACCACCTGATTTAAATATACTTCGTTTACCATATCAAGCAATCGCATACCTTCTCTATCAGCAGAATTATTATTCCAGTTTATACGAGGTAGGTTAAAATCTCTACATATAATTGTATCGTTATTATTGTTGACAACTGACTTTATCTCGTCATACAGAAGGCAATCTACTTCCGCATTTGATTTGGGAGGACGATATATTGTCCCAATAGTTAGCAATTTACCGTTTAGCTTAATCTTTGCGTAGACTGAGTCATAATGATCTTTATTTACTTAATTGATTTCGATTGCTTGCAAATTTTCTTTAGTGTAAAGAATGACACCTCCACCTGCTTTATGCATACGACAATTTAGGAATGTCTCGTAGCCTGGAATGGCTATTTCAGCTAATAAATGTTTATCTTTTGTGTTGATCCAACTCTCAATGATACTAACGATATCTGGCGTTTCGGCAATAACTTATGCTAATAATTCGTTACGCTTTAAAATAATGATTCTGGCATTTGTGTAGAGTAATTTAAGTTCTTTAATAGTTTTCGTAGCCTTGCGTGAGGGTTTACCGGCAGGGTGTCTAAGGTCCATTGTAACAGGGCGCTTGATTAAGTTACTTTGATTAATATTTGCGGGAACGGAACGTGACCCAGCGTTGCTGTGGGGTTAGAAAGGGGTTAAGGTGATGCTGCTACTGCCGTCTGCTCGTCGTTTTGGAGGAGGGAGATGATTACAAAGGATTACAAAGGAAACACAAACAGCAACAGACCATTAGATCCTTAGATGGCTGTTTTGATTAAACTACACTACACTAACTAGATAATAAGAGAGAAAGGATAGGAAAGTAGAAGGCTTCTCCCCACCCACCCATCCCTCCAGCCGAAGCTGGCCGAAAATTAAGTGATACCATGCAGTATAGAAAAACTGCATGGAATTTGTGAGGAAAGTTGAAAGCTGTAATCTATGGCTAACTACTACTATGTTTGTGGGGGTAGGTTTAGTGCTTGATAATAGGGTCATGTTATGTGTGTTTTGTAATGGTGGGAACACAGTGTGGAGGTTAAAGGGTGGTGCGACAGCCTTGCTTGGCGCTTTCTTGGGAGGCAGCAGTCAATCAGGCCCCAGCTCCGTTCAATCCACTGCGGATTGTGTACTTTCCATGTAGGACGCCGTACACTATTAATGCCCCATGCAGCAGTGACCCCTGGTACCTTAAATCCCGATTGTGGTCACTAACTGTCAGGCCCGGTATTTATAATAAGGCTATAGGATTCCCATAAGGTTCGACATAACATAAAGTCGCCCATAAGATATCCATAGCTATGGAGCAAATTTCCGCCATAGCTATGGGTCTAGCAGTTCTTGCTGACATAACTTCCCGCTAAACGTAGCATTTACATTACCCTAAAATGTCTCTTAGATCATGAAATAACGCTTGAAATCAGTAAAATATGAGCAATAAATTATGTGAGAACCTTACGAACTGAAAATAAAGCAATTTTAAAGGATTAATTCATATATACGTGTAAATAACATCCCGTAGGAAAGTTTTACGCGGCGGGAACGATGTAAGCACTTGCCTTTCTCCTCCCTATAAATGACATGTTGTATCTCCAAAAGTAATGGTAGAAGGGTGACGGAAGGAAACACAACAGGTAAACCACGTAGTAAAGAAGGAGAAAGGAGCAAAAGCCAGGGAGGGAGTGATGGTCAGACAGAGATACGGCAGTATACGTAGCTAGGTAGATATACTGCCGTATCTGTAGCTACGTATACTGCCGTATCTCTGTCTGCTGGTCATCACTTCCTTTTTGGCTATTGCTTCTTTCTTCTTCTCCTTTACTACATGGTTTACCTTGTGTGTATCCTTCCGTCACCCTTCCGCCATTATATTTGGAAATAGAATATTTGCATTTCGCGTTTGCCATAATCTCCTCCAATACAGCTTGGGAACTTTCTTTTTGG
>JACEEZ010026278.1:0-11567 GCA_016584305.1 Chionoecetes opilio | reverse complement strand
CCTGCATCCCCTTGCTTCTACCCTTGCCGCGGACACTTTTCAATGAGGATTTAGCTTTAGTTAGAAGGTTAAAACGTGGAGTTAGGTTAGATTAGTGAATCTAAAGGTGGAGTTAGGTTAGTGAATATAAAGGTGGGGTTAGGTTACATTAGGTTAAGTTAGTGAATCTAAAGGTGGGGTTAGGTTAGTTAATTTCATATGTCCTATACGCTTCTTGCTAAAAACATTTGATATCTCCAAAAGTAATGATCTGCGACAGAAACTCATTGAGTTTCTTAAAATCCATTAAGGTAACCAGAAAGCACACTCCCGTGTAGGGAATTCTGGTCCTAGTGTAAAAAATTAACCTTGTTTCCAAGTTTTACATTTTTGTTTTTCCGGAAGTAGTATCTCCACTACGTGCTGAAGTTGAAATGATAGCCCTCCAGAAGGTAGATATGACTGCGTAGGTAAAACAAATCTTTACCTTCATTTCTGCCAAAAACAAGAGCTAAATTTATTATAAACATATCAATACTAAATAGAAAATAATAATGCCTTCGAAAAATGTTGTGTCAAATAAACAATGAAAAACCCTTTATTCATCCTTTTCATGTATTAGTAGAAGTGGAACTGTCGTCGAAAATTTCCGTCGGCGAGAACTCTCGGTTGTTGTCTCGCCGAGAATTTGGTTTAAATTTTTTTTTTTTTTTTTTTTTTTATAACATTTGTGCCTATAGCGCCTGTAGGCAGTGGTGACCCAGGGCTCGGATGGTAAGCTCTGGAGGTTCACTTGAGGGTTCTGATGGTTGGTCCTCGCCCGTGGTGGCGCAGGCAGGATTCTTATAGTGACGCCTGTGATTAGAGGCTCATGCCGCCCCCCTGTGTCCTTCGATGCACTCGCAGTCGAAGGTAGAGTTGATAGGCTGGGCATGTGGGTGTTCTTAGGCCACTCGACGGTGCAGAAAGGTTTTGGGTTTCCTCGGGGATCGAACTCGGGTCACCGAGAACGCCAGTCGGAGACTCTAACCGCTCCGCTACTGCCTCCCCGAATACGCATAGGTGTACGTTATCGCGATAAATTATCGCGATAATTTATCGCGATAACGATATCGGGTTATCTGTTATCCGATAATATTTTTCCCCGCATTATCGATTCATCGGTATCGCCGATACTTTTGGTTCCAAACTAGCGATTATCGAGATTTTTTTTGGGGGGGTTCCAGTTTAGCACAGGGGCGAGCCGCGCGTGCCTTGGAGGCAGAAATAGGTAGGTCCGAGCTGGGAACCGAACAACGGTCTAAACCCAGCTAACCGTCTTGACGTCTTCTCAGAACGTTCGCTCAGCTTCAGTCTCTCACCAGCTGTCGGACGGGGAGGTGTTGCTTCTGCGCGCTCCCGGTTTTACGCGTTCTTTGATGATTTTTTTCCCTATGTTCCCGTGTTTCACTCGTTCTCATTTTTTGTGCACGTGTATATGAATGTATGTAGCTACTATTCGGTGCTATTCATTAATATCCGTTTATTAACGTTTTTGAACACTTACGCCCCTATTCTAAACTGATCCTATTTTTATTGTAATTTAGTAGTGCTTTGCTATTTTATAGTATTACTAGCCGCAAAGCCGCCCTCCGGGCGGACTTTTTGGCTAGCTCCTGCGGAGGGCTATTGGTGGGCCTTCGGCCCACCACCTGTGTTTGGTGGCCCTTCGGCCCACCAAACATGGACTCTCCAGATAGCCCCTTCTAACTTTCCTGAAATCATGGATGTAGAAATGTATGTATTCCCCCCACCCATTCACTCACCCATTACCCATCACCCCCCACCCATTCACTCATCCATTACCAATCACCCCCCACCCATTCACTCACCCATTACCCATCACCACACACCCATTCACTCACCCATTACCCATCACCACACACCCATTCACTCACCCATTACCCATCACCCCCCACCTATTCCCTCACCCATCACCCCCCACCCATTCACTCACCCATTACCCCACACCCATTACCCCACCCATTCACTCACCCATTACCCATCACCCTACATCAAGGCTTCCTCAATTCTCGCAACCCACTTTTGTTTTCACAATTCTCGCTAATAGGCTGCTAAAAAAAAAAAAAATCCCCTGGTCAACCCGGTTCCAAAAATGTGCCATATGAGTTTGATTGCGCCACGGGGGGCGGAACCTATACCAGACACACACCACACACACACACAGACAGACAGACAGACAGAGAGACACACTTTTGCTTATATTATTATAGATTACCCATCACCCCCCACCTATTCCCTCACCCATCACCCATCACCCCCCACCCATTCACTCACCCATCCCCCCACACCCATTACCCATCACCCCACCCATTCACTCACCCATTACCCATCACCCTACATCAAGGCTTCCTCAATTCTCGCAACCTACTTTTGTTTTCAAAATTCTCGCTAATAGGCTGCTAAAAAAAAAAAAAAAAAAAAAATGATCGGATCATCTCATAAGTGGGCTTATGACCTTCCCCTGGTCAACCCGATTCCAAAAATGTGCCATATGAGGTGTTTGCGCCACGGGGGGCGGAACCTATACCACACACACACACACACAGACAGACACACTTTCGCTTTTATTAATATAGAAGATAGATAGAAGATAGAAGATAGATAGAAGAAAGATAGAAGAAGATTACCCATCACCCCCCACCTATTCCCTCACCCATCACCCATCACCCCCCACCCATTCACTCACCCATCACCCCACACCCATTACCCATCACCCCACCCATTCACTCACCCATTACCCATCACCCTACATCAAGGTTTCCTCAATTCTCGCAACCCACTTTTTTTTTCACAATTATCGCTAATAGGCTGCTAAAAAAAAAAAAAAAAAAAATGATCGGATCATCTCATAATTGGGCTTAAAACCTTCCCCTGGTCAACCCGGTTCCAAAAATGTGCCATATGAGTTGATTGCGCCACGGGGGGCGGAACCTATACCAGACACACACACACACACACAGACAGACAGACAGACAGAGACACACTTCTGCTTATATTATTATAGATTACCCATCACCCCCCACCTATTCCCTCACCCATCACCCATCACCCCCCACCCATTCACTCACCCATCACCCCACACCCATTACCCATCACCCCACCCATTCACTCACCCATTACCCATCACCCTACATCAAGGCTTCCTCAATTCTCGCAACCTACTTTTGTTTTCACAATTCTCGCTAATAGGCTGCTAAAAAAAAAAAAAAAAAAAAGGGATCGGATCATCTCATAAGTAGGCTTATGACCTTCCCCTGGTCAACCCGATTCCAAAAATGTGCCATATGAGGCGTTTGCGCCACGGGGGGCGGAACCTATACCACACACACACACACACAGACATACACACTCTCGCTTTTATTAATATAAGATAGATAGATATATAGATAGTATATTGAATTAGTGATGGCGTCGCAAGAGACTGTGCCCGCATCAAGCCAAGGAGACTCAGCGGAGTCTATTGACTCTGAGCTCACTGAAGCTGAGCCTCAGTCACCCTGGCCATTCCTTGGCAAGTGGGTGAAGTACAAGAAGATGGTTGGCGACAGCTACATCTTCCAGTGCTTGTCCTGCCTCCCCAAGATCACTGAGCTGAAGGTGAACAAGGGCACCAAGGCCAACCTGAAGAGCCACTTCAACAGGATTCATCCTGACAAGGCAAAACAGGTTGACGAAGCTTGCAAGGCCAAGGTTGGGACTGGCGGCTGCAGCAGGAACCTCTCTTATTTTTGAATTTAGAAGATATTAGTGTGCAAAAGGTAAATGAAGGGATTTCTAACAGTTTACTGATAGCATTTAAGCTTTTTTATTTAAAATATCAATATCGTTTTCGCTAGTATCGGAATTTTGGATTTATCGTTTATCGCCTTATCGGGCGATACATTTATCGCCAGTTATCGATTATCGGTTATCGCCGATAAGGTTATCGTTACCGATTTATCGGTTATCGTGATAATTTTTTTCGTTATCGCGCCCACCTATGGGTATACGAGAGTATTACCATGGACGGCCTTGGGCAAGTATTTTCCCTGTCCACTCCAGCTGTTCCATGGTCATCACTGCAGCAGCTGCACTGCTCAGTGCCTACTGCATCTTGCCAGTGGCGAGGAAACAATCATAATGTTATTATAATTTTCATTCCCGCTGTCAGTGTATGGTTCCTTTTTTATTTACTCTGGAGGAATGCATTCACGCGAGTGACATACATAATTCGCTCATGGTTCAGCCGATACGTCTTGACAATTTCTTCGTCATTCAATTAGCCGAGAACGTCTCTTCTGGCACGAAAATGCCTGGGTTGGCGCTGGCGGAAGAGTTGTTTTGCTGCCATGTTGACGGCTTATGTCAACATAAGGATCCTTATGGGACCCCCGGACATCCCAGAGCGCTAATGGGGAACTATATAGGAAAACACGAGCACTTATGAAGATTTTTGGTGACCTATGGCGAACTTCGCCATTTTGTCTGCTTATGGAAAACCCATAAGCTATTATAAATACGGGCCCTGGAGACCTTAGGCGACTCAACCCGGACCGTCAAATTAAGGCAGGGTTCACACTACACGTTTTTGCTGTCTGCGTCTACGTGGGCGTGGCGATCAGTGACGTCACAACAGTGACGTTACCCCGTCACTCCCGCAGTCCTGGACAAAGAATTGGGAGCTCCGAATAATATGAGCCTGGGACGCGCGTCTCTCAAGGTCAGTGACGTCATCACTGTTCCAGCAGGTGGTCGCGCGGAGCCTGGTGCACACTACACAGGCAGCAGGCAGGGAGTGACGTCACTGTGACGTACTGTGAGTCACTGATGAAAAGACGCACGTAGACTACGGACAGCAAAATCGTGAAGTGTGAACGGGCGTAAGCTTATCCGACTATAGTCGAGTGGCGCATTTCTTGTTCCAGGGTTGCCGAATTACCGAGTAGCCGAGTGGTGGCATTTAAGTGACGAGGGCGAGAGGGCTTGCGTGTGCTGGGCCGCAATTAGTCAATCCTGCGAGGGGAACGAGGCAACACTTTTCAGCGGCGAGGACACGTGGGGCTGTCAGGGGCTGGGTCATGCTATGGAACGGATACTCTATACATTTGCTGTTCCAAATTTTCTTCAGTAATGAGTGAGAGGAACATAAGAACATAAGAACATAAGAAAATAAGGAAGCTACAAGAGGCCGCGAGGCCTACACGTGGTAGTTCTTGTCACCTAACACTACCTACATCCACCTTTCATCCCCATCCATGAACCTATCCAGCTCCTCTTTAAAGCTCCCCAATGACTCAGCACTAACTACCTGTCTACTGAGACCATTCCATTCATTCACCACCCTATTTGTGAACCAGTTCTTCCCTATTTCCTTTCTAAATCTACGCTTTTCCATCTTGAATCCGTTACTTCTTGTTCTACCCTGGTTAAAAGCCGTAAGAACGTTTCCTACCTCTCCTTTATTAAATCCCTTTATCCACTTAAAAACTTCTATCAGATCGCCCCTTACTCTGCGTCTCTCGAGTGAGTGTAATTTTAATAACTTCAATCTCCTCTCATAACTAAAGTTACGCACCCCTTGTATCATTTTGGTCATCCTTCTCTGCACTTTTTCTAACAACACTATATCCATCCTGTAATATGGAGACCAAAACTGAACTGCATAGTCTAGGTGAGGCCTGACTAGAGCCAGATAAAGCTTTAGAATAACTTCCGCACTTCTACTTTTAACACTTCTGGTAATGAATCCTAATACTCTATTAGCTCTATTTCTGGCCTCAATACATTGTTTCCTAGGTCGGAGGTCTGGGCTCACCCTCACTCCAAGATCTTTTTCACCTTCTGATCTTTTCAGCGATACATTGCTTGTGGTGTATCTATTACCAGGGTTTTTTCTACCAACATTCATAATGCTACATTTACCAATATTAAATTCCATCTGCGATCTGACTGCCCACTCGTTAAGTTTATCTAAGTCTCCCTGCAATATGTTTACGTCAGACTGTGATCCAATAATCCTACCTAACTTAGTATCATCAGCAAACTTGCTGATATACTGCTAATCCCACTATCCAAGTCGTTGATGTAAATAAAAAATAGTAATGGACCCAAAACAGACCCTTGTGGAACTCCACTTGTCACCAGTCCCCATTCAGATTTGGAACCATTAATTGTAACCCTTTGTTGCCTATTACTTAGCCAAGCTCTGATCCAATGAAGAACCTTCCCATCCATACCATGAGCCCTAACCTTATTTAAGAGTCGCTCGTGTGGTACTTTGTCAAATGCCTTACTAAAGTCCAGATATATTATATCACTAGCCGCAAAGCCGCCCTCCGGGCGGACTTTTTTGGCTAGCTCCTGCGGAGGGCTATTGCTGGGCCTTCGGCCCACCACCTGTGTTACAAACATAGACTCTCCAGATAGCCCCTTCTAGCTTTCCTGAAATCATGGATGTAGAAATGTATGTATTAACGCCAACCCATTCACATCACCCCCAACCCATTCCCTCACCCATTACCCAGCACCCCCCGCTCCCACGATCTTGTAATCTGTTCAAGATCAGATTCAACAGTGCCTGTGCTTCTTTGTAGAGACAGGTTCGCCACGTTGAGCGTAAGAAACGATGTGCCATTCGTCAGGGTTCAATTCCCAATTAAATTGGCATATGCCTCCACAGTGCATAAAGCACAGGGCCAGACTCTCAATAGAGTCGGCCTCTATCCCCGTCACAGCGTGTTTACACACGGCATGCTCTACGTTCCTATGTCCAGGGTGCGGAGACGATGCGACCTGCGCATATGCATCGAAAAGGGTGACAAACAAGGCACAGTCAATAAGCAAACTTATACGCGGAACATTGTCTACAAGGATGCCCTCAGCTAAGTCGTTTACGTCGACATGTAGGTTGTGGTTGAAAAATCATCCGACACCCATTTCAACCACCTAGCGACTAGGCAATCAATGATTGAAGCCGTCGTTCGTGTACGCCCGTAACGAAATAATATTTATATGTGGTTATTTATGGCGTGGTTGAACTTCGATCTGGTTATAGTGGCTACGCGTCTTGATAGACCGAGCCATCAGTACTTCCAACCACATCCTAAATATCCGCCGCGTCAAACAAACCGTCGCCCGTTACAAACTAATATTTATTATGTGGTTATTTATGGCGTGGTTGAAATTCGATCTGGAGGCAATCAATGATTGAAGCCGTCGTTCGTGTACGCCCGTAACGAAATAATATTTATATGTGGTTATTTATGGCGTGGTTGAAATTCGATCTGGTTATAGTGGCTACGCGTCTTGGTAGACCGAGCCATCAGTACTTCAAACCACATCCTAAATATCCGCCGCGTCAAACAAACAGCCGCCGTTTAAAAAATAATATTTGTGGTTATTTATGGCGTGGTTGAAATTCGATCTGGTTATAGTGGCTACGCGTCTTGATAGACCGAGCGAGCCATCAGTACTTCAAACCACATCCTAAATATCCGCCGCGTCAAACAAACAGCCGCCGTTTAAAAAATAATATTTATATGTGGTTATTTATGGCGTGGTTGAAATTCGATCTGGTTATAGTGGCTACGCGTCTTGGTAGACCCGAGCCATCAGTACTTCAAACCACATCCTAAATATCCGCCGCGTCAATCGTACCATTCGGAGTTAAAATATAGCTATTGGCGAAAGTTCTCCGTAACAAAAACTTAATGAGTGTCGGAGGGAACCGCTAGGTCACTTGGAAGACTCTCCACATTAATTATTACAATTATGTTCTAAATAATTCACGCTTTATTTTATTGCTGTAACTACGTCATAGTTCACAACTTATAATGGCTGGCAGGCAGATAATATAAATCTCTACTTTGGGCTAAACTCAAACTATTTTCTTCTGCTGATACGTGGCCTACAAGTATACGTAGGTTTAAGGTCTTAGGCGTGCGCAGCACGCCAAAGACCTTAAACAAGGTAAGTAATACCTATTAAAAGTTATGCTCTATAATAACACAAACAAAAAACATTTAATATTACAATTTCTATTTTTTTCATAAAACTTTTTCAATTTTATCATCATAAGTCAACTAAAATTATTCGTAGGTTTAAGGTCTCTTAAACAAGCTACGTCATACAGAAAATATTGTAATATCTGGAACAATAACGATATTTTTTTCCCTCCATATTGCTTTTCCGGATTTAAAACACACACTAATTTTATCCTACAGATACGTGCCCAAACACACGTCTTTGGGTTGACCTTAAACAAACTACGTCATACCGAAGATATTTTTTATTCTTAAACGCCAAAATTAAACATAATTTATTTCATTTTTTCTCAAACAATTATTTCTCAATTTCTATTGCTACGTATCCCAACACACTGCGTTGGCTTGTTCATACTCCACAGGCGAATGTGAGCTGGACTTCGACCTGACGTGTTTGACCGACTTACGCTTTTTTTTTGCGACTTTTGGCGTTTGGTGATAGGACCTTAGACCTTAACGAGTATCCAGCCCTGAAACCACCTACGTTGGGTATATAATAACGCGGAAAATCCAGTGTCCAGGAATAAGGTTTTTACCCGAAAAACGAGGCGATTTTGTACGAGAAGTGAGCTTTCCGGCGTCTGGCGGACTTAGTGTAGGT
Source organism: Chionoecetes opilio (assembly GCA_016584305.1). Taxonomy (NCBI): domain Eukaryota; kingdom Metazoa; phylum Arthropoda; class Malacostraca; order Decapoda; family Majidae; genus Chionoecetes; species Chionoecetes opilio. The sequence continues at coordinate 2,903 of JACEEZ010026278.1, read as the reverse complement.
CTGAATGAAAATTTGAGGTCACAATACCGATAGAGGTTTTAGCGCTCTACAACTTTGTCGTCAGTGAAATATTTTGAATCTCTAACTTAAGTGGCTTTTCTGTGAGTTTGAAGTGAATTATAGTGGTTTTCAGGTGAGCTTCGCGGCATCTGGCGGACTTAGTGTAGGTCTGAATGAAATTTTGAGGCCACAGTCCCGATAGAGCTTGTGGCCCTCTACAACTTTGTCATCAGTGAAATGTTTTTAATCTCGACAGTAAGTGGCTTTTCTGTACGAAAAACCACTCTGAGCCTGCCCCGCCCCGCCCCGCATAAATTGCCTGACCCTGGTTTAAGTAAGATCTGCGATGTGCGCAGCACGTCGCAGATCTTAAACAAGCTAGGTTATAGCTTTTCCTTGTGAGTGAAAGTCGCGGTGGAAAGTCGGTGGAGTCGTATAAAGTCGCTGCTGCAGTAGGACACCAGGTTTTGAGATTTCCATCATATTACAGCTAGTTTAACTCCATTGAACTTATATGGGATGGCTCAAATATAGAACGAAGTAAAGAAAACTAATTCTAATAATAGCCAATCTCTACAAAGAGTCGAAAAACTCATTACAAAACTGGCTATCCTATAACTAGTAATTCCAACTGGCAAAAATGCATTGATCATGTACGCAAACTTGAAGATTACCGAAAGGACATAACTGCTGCTGTCATGTAATGGGCCTACGCACCCAACCTTCAGGGTTCGCCTTGGGGTCTGTGAAGCGACTCTTAACAAGGGCAGAGGTGCTGGCAGAAACTCTTGAAACACCAGCAGCAAAACTTTCCACTTGTGGGAATGTTTACTGCATAGCGATAAGATAAGATACTTTGATCCTATCTAGACACTTTGCAAGTACCAACTACAAGGTTATTGACTATACAAAGAGCCACCACGCAAGGACCGAACTTGGTGGACTCGAACCGCTGACCGAATGCGCAGGGACTCTGCAAACTCTAGTCAGTAACTATACCAACCGCGCCACCCTGGCGGGTACTGCATAGCGAGGTGAATACCGAGAGAGCGTGCTCTCCCACCGACGGCTCCGGGACGACTAAAGGTTTGGTATAGGGATGTGCACCTTTTTTCGGTATACCGAAATACCGGTATTTTAGCTCCGGTATTACCGGTATTACCGGTATTTTGAGTTTTCGGTATACCGGTATCGGTATTGGTGGTACATCGGTATACCGGTATCGGTATATTATTTGGTCGGTATTTTGGATTTCGGTATTGTGTTTTTTTGTCGCAATTGACCGGATTTGCCGAGAAACGCATGGTAGCGTAGCGCTCATTGGCTCAGAACGTCAGAATCAGAAGCGCGTTATCATTGGCCGAGCTTATTTACCTATTTCAGACTGGTATCAAGCCCGTATTATACGCGTTAGTTTTCGACCACGTACTCTGCAACGGTCATTGGCGTCGTTCAGTCTACACACAGCTTCACACGCTGGAAGTTGGAGGACAGACAGTGCCTGCTATCGTCCACAATTATACAAGTGACAATTGGCTAGACGGTAAGTAGAGAATTTGATAAATAAACCAGTGCAGTGCCAAATTTTTTTTTTTTTTTACGGTTTAAATTTTTATATCTTTTTTTCAAAACCAGTCCATGGTTGTATACTCTAAACCAGTAGTTCCCAAACTGGGGAAATTCCCCTGGGGGGAAATTTCAGGATTCTTGGGGAAAATTTATCCTGAGGGACATCTAAATTTGCTAGCATTTAGTCGACAGATAAAAATCTGTCTTAGAATGCGGCTATTGACTTATCTTCAAGTATATATATAGATATACAGTAGAAGATAGTGTCCTGTATACTTGTGTTTATCAAGCAAGCACATTTTGTGTTTTGGCTACTTATTTTCACATGAACTTGAAGGTGGAATTCCGGATGGTTGAACTGGTTGAAGGGGGAAACGACAGAAAGAAGTTTGGGAACCACTGCGTCTAAACCTTCCTTTATAACGTACGTACATATTTTAGTATCGATGAATTCGTAAACAATTTTTAGAGTTTGAGGGTTTATGTACCCAACTACCGTAGATAACAGTGAAGTCGCCAGGTCAACCATTTTTTCTGTGTACAGCCGTGTGGTGGCGTTAATAGTTACATTTCTACATACAGGATTTCAGGACAGTTAGAAGAGGCTATCTGGAGAGTCTGTGTCATTTTGTGTCTTCAGCTGTGTCATAGTAGGGCTATAAATGAACAAATGACAAAAATATCTACAAAGTGGCTACCAACAGTGAAGTCGCCATCTAGTGTTTATTTACTGAGTGTCGTACCGCACTAACCGCAGCCGTCGTCGCCCGAAAAAAAAACGCGTAGTAAAATTTGAAACCGTATATACATGCAGATACAAAGCATAAAACAACGCTGAAACAGGGTAGATTATAGTCATGATATAAACTACTGTGTATCATCTCCAGTGGCACATAAAAATCTATAGTAATGCTATAATTCGTAATATTTGGTGCCTGGCGACTTCACTGCAGGTGGCGACTTCACTGTTATCTACGGTAGTAACTACCATAGGTGAAGAAACACTGGGTGGCATTTCTGTAACGACACTAACGGCGGTTTTAAACATATATATCTATTATCTAAATACACAGATACACACACACACACACACACACACACACACACACACACACACACACACACACACACACACACACACTGATTTGAGACTGTTTTGCTTGATTTTCTTCAGAGGAGCTGGCTGTCGCCAACTACTTGGTGGCGGTGCTGGGACCTTTTGATAAGGCCACCAGGAGATCTCTGTGAGAAATAGTCACTGCCAGCATTGTTCTACCCATGTGAACTGTCTTAGACTGCTGTTGCCGAGGATCCTCCGTCAGTGAGGGCGACGT
>JACEEZ010026277.1:237500-245000 GCA_016584305.1 Chionoecetes opilio | reverse complement strand
GGTCTCTAGGGGTTAATATCATGCATGGATATCGAGCTTAAAGAATGGGAAAAAAAATACCATAATCAAACAGGAAGAGAGTTCAATAGTTTACAGAGACAAGGTTATGCGCGGGAAATAGATGCGAGGCCAGGGAACAAACCATATCTCCAGTCAGTCAGTCATCCAGTTAGTCAGTCAGTCAGTCAATCAGTCAGTCAGTCAAGTCAGTCAGTCAGTCAGTCAGTCAGTCTGTTAGTCAGTCAGGGAGTTAGTCAGTCAGGTAGTTAGTCAGTCAGTCAGTCAGCCAGTCAGTCAGTCATTCAGCCAGTCAGTCAGTCAGCCAGCCAGTCAATCAGTCAGCCAGCCAGTCAATCAGTCAGTCAGTCAGTCAGCCAGTCAGTCAGTCAGTCAGTCATCCAGTCAGTCATCCGTCAGTCACTCAACCACTCGCCCAGTCAGTCAGCCATCCAATCAGTTAATCAGTCAGTCAGTCAGTCAATCAATCAGTCAGCCAGCCAGTCAGTCAGTTAGTCAACCACCCAGCCAGTCAGTCAGTTAGTCAGTCACCCAGTCAGTCAGTCAGCCAGTTAGTCAGTCAACCACTCAACCACCCAGTCAGTTAGTCAGTCAGTCAGCTAACTTGCCTGCTTTGACTGACTGCCTCTGCGTTGCGCCTTCCGCCTCTTCTCTTCGTCAAGCGTGTATCGACAACGCCCTTTAGAGTAATAACGTTTTCTCTCTCAGTGCAGCTAAAGCGTGGAGAGAGAGAGAGAGAAAGAGAGAGAGAGAGAGAGAGAGAGAGAGAGAGAGAGAGAGAGAGAGAGAGAGAGAGAGAGAGAGAGAGAGAGACAGACACAGAGAGATACAAATAGACCCAGAGAGAGACAGACAGACAGAGAGAGAAAGAGAGAGAGAGACACTCACGGTTTTACCTGGAAACTGTGGAACCAAAACCTCAAATTCTTCCTCTTCCTCCCTCTCCTAAAGGCATTGTTCTCTCAGCCACATAAACAAATACATGACCTTTCCCTCCTCCTCCTCCTCCTCCTCCTCCTCCTCCTCCTCCTCCTCCTCCTCCTCCTCCTCCTCCTCCTAGAGCAGTGTTCGGCAACCTGCGGCTCTTTCAAGAAACCTGTGCGGCTCCTGCCACATACTCAAAAATGTCCAAATTATCGTTAAAAAAAAGGATAAAATACAGGCATAGATAGCCGCAGTACACTAGTGTATGTGACCTAGGTCCTAAGTCTTTAGGAAAATACTGGGATGAATTCTTGTACTTATTAACTTGTACTTGTTCGTAATTTCCATTCATATAATGTACACTGCGGCTCCATCAGCGCTGCTTTTCTGCCAAGTTTTGAAGAAACTGGCTCTTCTCAAATTCTGGGTTGCCGACCACCAAACCAAACCTAGAGCAAACAACCACTTAATTGAGGAGGTGACAAATTAAGGCTCTTGCTGCTATCTCTATAGGGTCACTGTCCTGTACACTTCTCTATAGGGTCGCTGTGCTCTCTAGGGTGTGGGTGGGGCTCTATAGGGTCACTGGGCTCTATAGGGTCACTGTGCTCTCTAGGGTGTGGGTGGGGCTCTATAGGGTCACTGGGCTCTATAGGGTCACTGTGCTGTATACTTTCTATATAGGGTTGCTGTGTTCTCTAGGGTGTGGGTGGGGCTCTATAGGGTCACTGGGCTCTATAGGGTCACTGTGCTGTATACTTTCTATATAGGGTTGCTGTGTTCTCTAGGGTGTGGGTGGGGTTCTACGTATAGGGTCACTGTGCTCTATAGGGTCACTGTGCTGTATACTTTCTATATAGGGTTGCTGTGTTCTCTAGGGTGTGGGTGGGGTTCTACGTATAGGGTCACTGGGCTGTATACTTCTATATAGGTTGCTGTGCTCTCTAGGTTGGGTGGGGTTCTACGTTAGGGTCCTGTGCTTATACCTTCTTATAGGTTTGCTGTGCTCTCTAGGGTGTGGGTGGGTTCTACGTATAGGGCACTGGCTGTATACTTTCATATAGGTTGCTGTGTTCTCTAGGGTGTGGGTGGGGTTCTACGTATAGGTCACTGGGCGTATACTTCTATATAGGTTTGCTGTGACTCTAGGGTGTGGGTGGGGTTTACGTATAGGGTCACTGGCTGATACTTCTATATAGGTTGCTGTGTTCTCTAGGGTGTGGTGGGTCTACGATATAGGGTCACTGGGCTGTATACTCTATAGGTTGCTGTGCTCTCTAGGGTGTGGGTGGGGTTTAGTATAGGTCACTGGGCTGTATACTTTATATAGGTTTGCTGTGCTCTCTAGGGTGTGGGTGCGTCTACGTATAGGTAAACTGTGCTGTATACTTCTATATAGGTTTGCTGTGCTCTCTAGGTGTGGGTGGTTCTACGTATAGGGTCACTGGCTGTATACTTCTTATAGGTTTGCTGTGCTCTCTAGGGTGTGGGTGGGGTCTACGTTATAGGGTCACTGGCTGTATACTTCTATATAGGTTTGCTGTGCTCTCTAGGGTGTGGGTGGGGTTCTACGTATATAGGGTCACTGTGCTGTATACTTCTATATAGGTTTGCTGTGCTCTCTAGGGTGTGGGTGGGGTTCTACGTATAGGGTCACTGGGCTGTATACTTCTATATAGGTTTGCTGTGTCTCTAGGGTGTGGGTGGGGTCTACGTATAGGGTCACTGTGCTGTATACTTTCTATATAGGGTTGCTGTGCTCTCTAGGGTGTGGGTGGGGTTCTACGTATAGGGTCACTGGGCTGTATACTTCTATATAGGTTTGCTGTGCTCTCTAGGGTGTGGGTGGGGCTCTACGTATAGGGTCATTGGGCTCTATAGGGTCACTGTGCTGTCTAGGGTGGGGTGGGGCGGGGCTGTCTGTCGCGGCATCCAGCCATGCATGTGTATTGCGGTGCTGTCCTCTTCCTCTTTATCCTTATATCCTGCCATGAGTCATACACCATTTTCCTCCTCCTACCCTCCTTCCTCTCTCTCTCTCTCTCTCTCTCTCTCTCTCTCTCTCTCTCTCTCTCTCTCTCTCTCTAATCATTTGAAAGCGAAAATCCACGTTCACTTTCCTTCGCTATATATTTTTATTCTGTACATTTAATTTTCACCCTAATAACTGCAGTACTATGTCACTTTCTAATCTAATGTTCTGTTACCAAAGAGAGAAAAAAACATCAGGGGCGTATCCCATTATCTACACTTTGGGAAAACATATAACAGTACTTGAATGGGAGGGAGGAAGGGACGTTTTATTATATGTATAAGTATTTATACGTATAAGGAAATAGCGTATATACGTGAACGCCCTGTTTAAATGGCGTACTATAACTATAAATACTACTACTAGCTATATATCGGTTTTTTTATACCAGATATATTAAGAATACATCCAAAACCATTCCCCGGCGCAAAGCATGTCTCCTGGCTGCCGGTAGTGTGTGATGAAAGACTCCATCCTTGGTAGTTAGTGCGGAGTCAATAGGGAGCTTTAAAAGGAGGCTAGACAGTGTTATGGATGGGGATGAAAAGTGGATGTAGGTAGTGTTAAGTAACAGGAACTACCATGTGTAGGTCTCATGGCTTAAGAACATGAGAACATAAGAAAATAAGGAAGCTACAAGAGGCCGCGAGACCTACACGTGGTAGTTCCTGTTACTTAACACTACCTACATCCACCTTTCATCCCGATCCATGAAAATAGCCAGCCTCCTTTTAAAGCTCCCTAATGACTCCTCACTAACTACCCAACGACTGAGTCCATTCCAATCATTTACCACCCTATTTGTGAACCAGTTTTTCCCTATTTCCTTTTTATATCTACGCTTTTCCAGTTTGAATCAATAGTAGCATCTTGTAGCTTCCTTATTTTCTTATGTTCTTATGCTCAGCGTGGTGTATATGAGAGGTATGGGACGCTTCACCTGTGAATACCTGAGTGAGTGAGTGAGTTGGCGTGTGTGCGTGACTCAGTCCGTGGTCGATATTGGGGAACGCTTAGAGGTGGCTGGCCGGCTGTAACATGTGGTCCAGGGGAAATATTGATCGTGTGTGTGCGTGGGTGTGGGTGGGTGTGGGTGTGTAGTGCCTGAGCTATACTCGTGTTGTCCTGTCTCCATATCTATATTTGTCTGGTTTCTTCTTAGATTGTATGCACATGTTTTGTCCCTTACACATCTTCTAGTTTGCGTGTGTGTGCGTGTGTGTGTGTGTGCGTGTGTGTGTGTGTGGGTGGGTGTAGGTGTGTGTGTGTGTGTACATACAGCCTGAGCTCAGTATACTTGTGGTTGTTTCAGGTACGTCTGTATTCATCTAGTTCTAGTTGTATTCACCTACTAGTTGTATTTTACAGGGCCTGAGCTACACTCGTATGGCCCCGTCTCCATATCAGTTTTTTTTATCATTCGTCCTTAGTGCTATATGTTGGGGGAAGCCACCACCCCGGGAGGGGGGTCACAAACCCCCGACTAACACCCGGTACCCATTCACTGCTGGGTGGACAGGGGCTTGGGTTAAGAAGACCCGCCCGTCTGTCTTCGCTCCGCCCTTGTAGTGAACCCGGTGACTTCTCGGTTGAGTCGAGCGCGCAGGGTTGTATAGGATACATAGGGTGAAATAGGAAAATAGTGGTTCAGATTTGAAGTCATCACAAAACTAACCCCAGATTCGTGTTCAGCGTGCCAAGAACACATTATACACTAATTTTCATGAGATTTAAAATTACAAGATTTTTCATCAAAAAAGTAAGGATAACCCCTTACGTATTTTCGAAAAATCATGTTTTTTTTAATAACTCAAAAACTATGAGGCGCACGTAAGAGAGAGAGAGAGAGAGAGAGAGAGAGAGAGAGAGAGAGAGAGAGAGAGAGAGAGAGAGAGAGAGAGAGAGAAAGTATGTATGTGTGTGTGTGTGTGTGTATTTCATGAGAACCAGGCCAAAGACGTGATGACCCTGACATATGCGGGTAAGTTATGGCTGAGAATAAGGTTCTTTAACACTAACATTGAGGGAAGGAGGGAAAATATCGCACCTGTTTTCTCTCTTCTCATCAGTACACTTATTATAATCAACTCTTTTTAACCTTTCCATTCACGTGTTTTTTGTACAGATATTAGAACATAACATAAGAACATAAGAAAATAAGGAAGCTACAAGAGGCCGCGAGACCTACACGGGGTAGTTCCTGTTCCTGTTTCTCCCCTTTTTCTCACGTGTTTTTACTACAGATATTAATCATTCTCTCTGTGTTCCCCCTCACTCCCTTGGTTCTCCCCTTTTTACTCCCCTCACTCCCTTGTTTCTCCCCTTTTTACTCCCCTCACTCCCTTGGTTCTCCCCTTTTTACTCCCCTCACTCCCTTGGTTCTCCCCTTTGACTCCTTTCCTCACGTGTTTGTGTGTGTGTTGTGTTATTTTCTTATGTTCTTATATTCTTAATCATTTATTTTCTCCTTGGTTCTCCCCTTTTCTCACGTGCTTTTTTACAGGAACGACCAAGTGTAAGTGTCACGGCCTCTTGTAGCTTCCTTATTTTCTTAGGTTCTTATGTTTTTTAATACAGATGTTAAGCATTTTCATCTGTTTTCCCTCAGCGGCGACCCGGACAAATGCGACCACTACGGCAATACGATATTAATTACTACATTATCTTAACCATTCTCATCATGTTCCCCCTCACTTCCTTGGCTTTCCTCTTTTCTTACGTGTTTTTAGTACATATCTTAACCATTCTCATCTACGTTCCCCCTCAGAGGCAACCAAGACAAATGCTTTTAGTACATATCTTAACCATTCTCATCTACGTTCCCCCTCAGAGGCGACCCGGACAAATGCGACCACTACGGCAACACGGCGCTGCACTGTGCCACCGCGCGAGGCCACATCTCCTGCGTGTCTTTCCTCGTCAACTTCGGCGTGAACGTGTGGGCCTTAGACAACGACCTGCACACGGCTAAGGAGATGGCGGCCATGAACAACAAGGAGGACATTCTGCGCTACCTGGATACCGTGTACGCCAAGCAGACCATGACGGACCCCAAGGTGAGAAGAAAAGGGAGGGAGAGGGGGGAAATTTAGGAAGGGGGAAAAGTGCGGGGAAAATTTAGGAAAGGGAAAGTCAGGGGGAAATGGATTGAGGGGGAAAATGAAGGAAGGAAAGGAAAGTGATGGGAAAATGGAGGAAGGGGAAAATTTAGGAGGTAAAATGAGGGAAGAAATGGAAGGGGAAGTGAGGGGGGAAATGGAGGAAGGGAAAGTGAAGGGAAAATAGAGGAAGGACATGACGGATCCCAAGGTACGTGAGGGGAAAAGGGAGGGAGGGAATGTGAGGGGAAAATGAAATGAAATTTTAGGAGGAAAGATGAGATAAGGGAAAAATGGAGTGAGGGGAAAAGGAAGGGGGAGGAAAAGTGAGGGAAATAAAGGAGGAAAGAAAAGTGAAGAGGGAATTGGAGGAAGGAAAAGTGAGGGGATAAAAGGAGGAAGGAAAGGGAGAGGAAAAAAGGAGGAAGGAAAAACAGACCACAAGGTGAGAGAGGGGAAAAGGGAGGAAGGAAGGAAGGAAAAATGAGGGGAGAAAATGGAGGGAGGGAAAAAATGGAGGCAGGAAATGTGAGGGGGGAAATGAAGGAAGGAAAAGTGTCATTATTTTTATTATTATTATTATTAGCATTAATATCATTATTATAATTATTATTATTTGCATATTATTGTTATTGTTATCATTATTATTATCATTATTATCATTGATGCTATTATTATTATCATTATTATTGTTATTTCTATTATCACAACTATTATTTCCCTATCACTGACGAGTATGTATCTATCTATGTAAATGTATCTATGTATTTAGTACACTCTCAGAAATAAGGGGTATATTAAGGGTAGAATTGTTACATCGCACCATCACTACCCTTTTTAAACCCTATGTCCAGGCTGGAGGGTAGATGCTGCCGATTATACCCTTCATCTACCCTTTATAGACGAGAGGGTTGGAAAAGGGTATATTTGCGTCGATCCGAAAGGGTATATTTGTAAGGGTAGAAAAAGGGTAGCAGTATTTCATCACTACAAACACCCTTTTTCTACCCTTTTCCTACCCTTCTTTTCTAAGAGTGTATGTATCTATGTATCTATCTCTTTAACCCCAGCAAGTGAAGAAGGTTCAGGAGAAGGCCCAGAAGGACGCGGAGAAGCGACGCAAGGACTTCGACAAGATCCAGAAGAAAGCCAACAAGAAGAGAGAGGAGGAGAGCGTCAAGCTGCAGAAAGAAAGGGAGAAAATCGAGAGAAATGACGAAAAACCGCAAGGTAAATCGTTTAATTCGTTTTGTCTATGAATTTGTATGTGATAGTGTTGATATATGTAAGGGAATGTAGTTGTAGTAGTAGTAGTAGTAGTAGTAGGTAGTAGTATTGGTGGTAGTAGTAGTAGTAGTAGTAGTAGTAGTAGTAGTAAGTAGTAGTAGTGTAGTAGTGGTGCTACTAGTGGTAGTGGTAGTAGCCCGT
>JACEEZ010026277.1:227500-235000 GCA_016584305.1 Chionoecetes opilio | reverse complement strand
AGTAGTAGTAGTAGTAGTAGTAGTATAGTAGTAGTAGTTAGTAGTAGTGGTAGTAGTAGTAGTAGTAGTAGTAGTAGTAGTAGTAGTAGTAGTAGTAGTAGTTGTGGTAGTAGCCTAGTAGTAGTAGTAGTAGTAGTAGTAGTAGTTGTTGTAGTAGTAGTAGTAGTAGTAGTAGTAGTAGTAGTAGTAGTAGTAGTAGTATTGTAGTAGTAGTAGTTGTGGTAGTAGTAGTTGTGGTAGTAGTAGTAGTTGTGGTAGTAGTAGTAGTAGTAGTAGTAGTAGTAGTAGTAGTATTTGTAGTAGTTGTAGTAGTAGTAGTAGTAGTAGTAATTGTTGTTGTAGTAGTAGTAGTTGTGGTAGTAGTAGTTGTGGTAGTAGTAGTAACAGTAGTAGTAGTAGTTGTGGTAGTAGTAGTAGTAGTTGTGGTAGTAGTAGTAGTAGTAGTAGTAGTAGTAGTAGTAGTAGAGTAGTAGCTAGTAGTAGTAGTAGTAGTAGTAGTAGTAGTAGTAGTAGTAGTAGTAGTAGTAGTAGTAGTAGTAGTAGTGGTGGTAGCAGTAGTATAGTAGTAGTAGAAGTAGTAGTAGTAGTAGTAGTAGTAGTAGTAGTAGTAGTAGTAGTAGTAGTACGTATACATGTATTTGTAAGGATACTGTGGTGATGATAATAAGAAATGTTTTTATGTTATGGCTTTTAATGTTGGGCAATGATTTATTGCATCCCCGTCCATGAAGCTGTCTAGCCTTACTTTAAAGCTCCCTATTGACTCTGCACTAACTACCTGACAACTGAATCCATTCCAATCATTCACCACCCTATTTGTGCACAGACGGCAAGCGGGGGAAGCTGACCGATGTGTTTGATGACAGCGATGACGGAGGACAGCCCCTGCAGCGCACCCTCAGCCAACCCGACTTCTTCTACGACGGCCAGGACCACCCCAGCGCTAAGGCCCGCGGCTCAATCTTTACCAGGCCGGGCTTTGGCTCTGTCGCCTTCAGGTGTGTGGTGACCCGGGTGTGAGGGCCTAGGCTATACCTGTGTGGTCCTGTCTCCATACCTATATTAACCCCTTGAGACCCAGAACGTAATTTCCATTGTAATTTGGCTGCCATTAGTTGATTTTTAGTTAATATAAGCAATATTTTATAGATGTGAACTGTTTAGTATCCTTGTCCACTAGCTTATCTGATATATTGAGCTACTTTTCGTAATCCTATGGCTTACAACATACGATTTTACATAGCAAAGGAAAGATCTGGGCGTGAAGGGGTTAATGTATATTTTCTATTATTTGATGCACCTCAGTTCCTGCTTGTATCATATCATCTTAATGTCCTTTCTAAACATCGTTACTGCATCGGGGAAAAAGCTATGTGTACTTCTTTGTGTTATTCAAGCATCTTCACTTTTCTACCTTTCATTACTGTATGCTGGACACCATCACAAAAAGTACTTTAAGTCTTCCTTGCACAGATGATTAACCGTTGATCCTGTTACCATTGAATGTACCCAGCCTATAGGGAGAGCGGGGCAGGTTGCATCGAGGGTAGGTTGCATCATTGCCTCTAACTCGCATTAACTTTTTTTATTATTATTATTGTTGTAGTTGTAGTAGTAGTAGTTTATAGTAGTAGTAGTAGTAGTAGTATTAAGACGATGTACGTGTGATAACATGCGAGTTAGAGGCAATGATGCAACCTCCCCTCGATGCAACCTGCCCCGCTCTCCCCTACTTTAAGTCTTCCTTGCACAGATGATTCACCGTTGATCCTGTTACCATTGAATGTACCCAGCCTATACACTTCTTCAATTCCCTGATCTATTAACCCAAAGACTACTGTATAGAGTAGTCTTTGATTAACCCCTTGAGGCCCAGAACGTAATTTCCATTGTAATTTGGGTACCATTAGACGATGTTTAGTGACTATAAGCAATATTTTATAGATATCACCTGTTTCGTATCCTTGTCCACTAACTAATTTGGTATATTCAGTTACTTTTTGTAATTTTATGGCTAACAACAGACCATTATATATAGCAAAGGCAAGATATGGGTGTGAAGGGGTTAATTCCTGTATCATTCTCTTGGACTAACTCAATTATCAATAGGCAATAGTCAATAGTCTGAGTGCGAAGACAATAGGGAGTTTTAAAAGGAGGCTGGATAATTTCATGGATGGGGATGAAAGGTGGATGTAGGTAGTGTTAAGTAACAGGAACTACCACCTGTAGGTCTCGCAGCCTCTTGTAGCTTCCTTATTTTCTTATATTCTTATTTTCTTATGTTATGTTCTTATGATCCTCTCTGCAGGAACTCCATCACGGCCACCCTGAGCGGCCTGGGTCCCAGCGGCAGTGACGACGCCCTCCCCAGACCCCCCCGCCAGGGCTCCGGCTCCTCCCTGGCCGCGCCCAGGAAAACGCCGCCGAGCCCTGGGAGGAGGAGGTGAGACCCGTGCTACTTGGTGCTTTACTCTCTATAAGCTTAAACTGCAATCAGGCTGCTTTACTCTCTATAAGCTTAAACTGCAATCAGGTTGCTTTACTCTATAAGCTTAAACTGCTTCAAATTCATTGCAATTCCTTCCTAGCTTTCGTCTGTTTCTTAAGAACATAAGAAAATTAGGACTACATTCACTACATTCTATTACTACTACTACTACTACTACTACTACTACTACTACTACTACTCTACTACTACTTCTACTTCTACTACTACTACTACTACTACTACTCTACTTCTACTTCTACTACTACTACTACTACTACCACTACCACTACCACTACGACTACTACTTCTACTACTACTACTACTACTACTACTACTACTACTACTACTACTACTACTACTATTTCTACTACTACTACTACTACTACTACTACTACTACTACTACTACTACTACTACTACTACTACTACCACCACCACCACCACCACCACCACCACCACCACCACCACACACACAACACTACACAACAACAACAACAACAACAACAACAACAACAACAACAACAACAACATTCCCCTTACATATATTAACACTGTCACATACAAATTCACCCCTTTATTGCAGGACCTTCCCTCTGACGACGAGGGCGAGGCAACACAAGTCTACCTCTTCCTAGCAGCGGCCGGGCTCGGAGACTTCATTCCCACCTTCGCCTCGGAGCACATAGACATAGAGGCCCTCATGCTGCTCACGGAGGAGGACCTGATCAACCTCAAGCTGCCTCTGGGTCCCCGCAGAAAGCTCCTCAAGGCTATTGCCGAGCGCAAGGCTGCAATAGAGAATCCTGGTCAGGTGGAGGACAGCCAACTCTGAGGAATGTCTTGTCTTGTTTACGTGTGTGTAACTATTATCAAGATGTTTTGCCCAGTGTGTGTGTATGTGTGTGTGTCCACCCTAACCCCCTTCCCCTTCCCCCCTCCCTCTCCCGCCTCCCCCTCCCGTGATGGCAGGCTATACCATACATACAACCATTCTAGTCCATGTTATGCACTGACCTCCTCTTTCTTCTGCCAGTAATTAAGTTTTGAACACATCCTTGTAAGTGTTTCTGTATTGCACACTGTCAAGCTGATATGTGAGGTGTGTGTGTGTGTGTGTGTGTGTGTGTGTGTGTGTGTGTGTGTGTATTTACCTAGTTGTACCTAGTTGTGTTTTACAGGGCCTGAGCTACACTCTTGTGGTCCCGTCTCCGTATCTACATTTATCCAGTCTTTCTTTCAATAGATGCACATTCTTTGTCGATATCACCTCCTCATTTAGTCCATTCCAAACTTCTACATTGCTATGAGGGAAGCTGTACTTCTTTATGCTGTTCAGGCATGTACCTTTTCCTAATTTTTTTGTATGTCCTCTTGTGTATCGACCTTCTCTTTGTTTCCGAGTCAGTGTGTGTGTGTGTGTGTCAAGGTTGAATGAGCTACAGTCACTACTGATGTATGAACCTTTGTGTGTGCCTTAGGAGGTGTAGCAGACGTGTGTATATACTGTCATAGCAGCTACTGTAATATATTCCATACCTTCATTTGGTAAACAACGCAAGGAAAAGCTATTTGTGTAACAGATGATTGATTCCTTATTGATTGTAATTAGCTTCAAAAGCCTGGATATACATTCCTATATGTAATTTTGCACTGAAACTACGGGGATAAATTTGACTTTGAATTAGAATGATGTATGGCGTTAAAGCAATACATGTGTGTAGAAAGTCTTGCATTTGTATTACTCTCTCTCTCTCTCTCTCTCTCTCTCTCTCTCTCTCTCTCTCTCTCTCTCTCTCTCTCTCTCTCTCTCTCTCTCTCTCTCTCTCTCTCTCTCTCTCTCTCTCTCCCCCCCCCTCTCTAAATAACATATGGGTACCTTTAAACAGTTCTATATCACAATGACTGCAACTCTTACAAAGGTTAAATACCCTTTCTTTCCCCCTGAATGTTCCTGTAAAAGTGTGTAAACTATGTAAACTATTGATTTCCTTAAGTAATGTAAATCATGTAGAAATGTAGTGGTGTGTATTATGAGGAGAATCAGTTAAGAGAAATACTACAAGAAAGACCCAGCAAAGCCTTGTCATAATCCCGCCTTTTTCTTGACATGGTAATATGAACATAAGGACATAAGAAAATAAGGAAGCTTCACGACGAATAAGGAAGCTACAAGACGAATACGGAAGCTTCAAGAGGAATAAGGAAGCTTCAAGAGGAATAAGGAAGCTTCAAGAGGAATAAGGAAGCTTCAAGAGGAATAAGGAAGCTTCAAGAGGAATAAGGAAGCTTCAAGAGGAATAAGGAAGCTTCAAGAGGCTCAGCTCAGTGTTAAACTCAAGACTGATGTTTTGCTTTTGACTGGTGAAGCTACTCTTAAGAAAGTTTGTCATCAGATGGCGAAGAATTCAACAGGAACTACCACGTGTACCTCTCACAGCCTCTTGTAGCTTCCTTATTTTCTTATGTTCTTATGCTATCAGGGGAGGTTTTGTATATGTCTCACCGCAGCATAAGAACATAAGAACATAAGGAAGCTATAGCATTGTCCTATAATTACCCATTGATTTGATCGGCCTAGCCAGGAATGAAGAGCCTGTCAGTGGCAGGCAGAGACATGTGTGTGTTAAGCCTTGCACCAGTCAGCTCTAAGAGAGAACTATCGTGCCATTATTCTGTACACTGCTCCTTACCGTTGTAATATACTGTTCCACCCATCCCTATGTATCCTTGACTGATGTATTCTTGTATTGGGTGATATTGGCATTACATTACTTTTCCTTGTTAACCTTTAGTACTTAACAGGAGAGAGAGAGAGAGAGAGAGAGAGAGAGAGAGAGAGAGAGAGAAACATACATACATACATACATACAGACAGACAGACAGAGAGTTGAGAGAGAGAGAGACATACAGACAGACAGACAGACAGAGAGTTGAGAGAGAGAGAGACAGACAGACAGACAGACAGACAGACAGAGAGTTGAGAGAGAGAGAGAGACATACAGACAGACAGACAGACAGAGTTGAGAGAGAGAGACATACATACAGACAGACAGACAGAGAGTTGAGAGAGAGAGAGAGAGAGACATACAGACAGACAGACAGACAGAGAGTTGAGAGAGAGAGAGACATACAGACAGACAGACAAGAGAGTTAGAGAGAGAGAGACATACAGACAGAGAGTTGAGAGAGAGAGAGAGACATACAGACAGACAGACAGACAGAGAGTTGAGAGAGAGAGAGACATACAGACAGACAGACAGAGAGAGAGAGAGACATACAGGCAGACAGACAGACAAAGAATTGAGAGTTGAGAGAGAGAGAGACAGACAGACAGACAGACAGACAGACAGAGTTGAGAGAGAGAGAGAGAGAGAGAGAGACATACAGACAGACAGAGAGTTGAGAGAGAGAGGAGAACATAGGGCTACAGACAGACAGAGAGTTGAGAGAGAGAGACAGACAGACAGACAGACAGACAGACAGAGAGTTGAGAGAGAGAGAGACAGACAGACAGACAGACAGACAGAGTTGAGAGAGAGAGAGAGAGAGAGAGACATACAGACAGACAGAGAGTTGAGAGAGAGAGAGAGAGAGAGACATACAGACAGACAGACAGACAGACAGAGAGTTGGAGAGAGAGAGAGACATACAGACAGACAGACAGACAGAGAGTTGAGAGAGAGAACATACAGACAGACAGACAGACAGAGAGTTGAGAGAGAGAGAGACATACAGACAGACAGACAGACAGAGAGTTGAGAGAGAGAGAGACATACAGACAGACAGACAGACAGAGAGTTGAGAGAGACATACAGACAGACAGAGAGTTGAGAGAGAGAGACATACAGACAGACAGACAGACAGAGAGTTGAGAGAGAGAGACATACAGACAGACAGACAGACAGAGAGTTGAGAGAGAGAGAGAGAGAGACATACAGACAGACAGACAGACAGAGAATTGAGAAGAGAGAGAGAGACATACAGACAGACAGACAGACAGAGAGTTGAGAGAGAGAGACATACAGACAGACAGACAGACAGAGAGTTGAGAGAGAGAGAGACATACAGACAGACAGACAGACAGAGAGTTGAGAGAGAGACATACAGACAGACAGACAGACAGAGAGTTGAGAGAGAGAGACATACAGACAGACAGACAGACAGAGAGTTGAGAGAGAGAGAGAGAGAGAGAGACATACAGACAGACAGACAGACAGAGTTGAGAGAGAGAGAGAGAGAGACATACAGACAGACAGACAGACAGAGAGTTGAGAGAGAGAGAGAGAGACATACAGACAGACAGACAGACAGAGAGAGTTGAGAGAGAGAGAGACATACAGGCAGACAGACAGACAGAGAGTTGAGAGAGAGACATACAGACAGACAGACAGACAGACAGAGAGAGTTGAGAGAGAGAGACATACAGGCAGACAGACAGACAAAGAATTGAGAGTTGAGAGAGAGAGACAGACAGACAGACAGACAGACAGAGTTGAGAGAGAGAGAGAGACATACAGACAGACAGAGAGTTGAGAGAGAGAGAGACAGACAGACAGACAGACAGACAGACAGAGTTGAGAGAGAGAGAGAGAGAGACATACAGACAGACAGAGAGTTGAGAGAGAGAGAGAGACATACAGACAGACAGACAGACAGAGAGTTGAGAGAGAGAGAGACAGACAGACAGACAGACAGACAGACAGAGTTGAGAGAGAGAGAGAGACATACAGACAGACAGACAGACAGAGAGTTGAGAGAGAGAGAGAGAGAGAGAGACATACAGACAGACAGACAGACAGAGAGTTGAGAGAGAGAGAGAGAGACATACAGACAGACAGACAGACAGAGAGTTGAGAGAGAGAGAGACATACAGACAGACAGACAGACAGAGAGTTGAGAGAGAGAGAGAGACATACAGACAGACAGACAGACAGAGAGTTGAGAGAGAGAGAGACATACAGACAGACAGACAGACAGAGAGTTAGAGAGAGAGAGAGAGAGACATACAGA
>JACEEZ010026277.1:127500-222500 GCA_016584305.1 Chionoecetes opilio | reverse complement strand
GACTAAAAACTCTTGACTATTTAAAACTCCCTATTAACTAAAAACTCCCTATTGATTAAAAACTCCCTATTAAATAAAAACTCCCTATTGACAAAAAAACTATTGACTAAACTCCCTATTGACTAAAAACTCCCTATTGACAAAAAACTTGACTAAAAACTCCCTATTAACTAAAAACTCCCTATTGACTAAAAACTCCCTATTAACTAAAACTCCCTATTGACTAAAAACTCCCTATTAACAAAACTCCTATTACTAACTCCTATTAACTAAAACTCCCTATTGACAAAAAAAAAATTCCCTATTGACTAAAAACTCCCTATTAACTAAAAACTCCCTATTGACTCAAAACTCCCTATTGACTAAAACCTCCCTATTGACTAAACTCCCTATTAACTAAAAACTCCCTATTAACTAAAACTCCCTATTGACTAAAAACTCCCTATTAACTAAAACTCCCTATTGACTAAAAACTCCCTATTAACTAAAAACTCCCTATTACTAAACTCCCTATTACTAAAACTCCCTATTACTAAAACTCCCTATTGACTAAAAACTCCCTATTAACTAAAACTCCCTATTAACTAAAACTCCCTATTGACTAATAACTCCCTATTAACTAATAACTCCCTATTAACTAAAAACTCCCTATTAACTAAAAACTCCCTATTAACTAAAAACTCCCTATTAACTAAAAACTCCCTATTAACTAAAACTCCCTATTAACTAATAACTCCCTATTGACTAAAAACTCCCTATTAACTAATAACTCCCTATTAACTAAAAACTCCCTATTAACTAAAACTCCCTATTAACTAAACTCCCTATTAACTAATAACTCCCTATTAACTAAAAACTCCCTATTAACTAAAAACTCCCTATTAACTAATAACTCCCTATTAACTAATAACTCCCTATTAACTAATAACTCCCTATTAACTAATAATTCCCTATTAACTAATAACTCCCTATTAACTAAACTCCCTATTAACTAAACTCCCTATTGACTAAAAACTCCCTATTAACTAATAACTCCCTATTAACTAAAAACTCCCTATCAACTAAAACTCCCTATTAACTAAACTCCCTATTAACTAATAAACTCCCTATTAACTAAAAACTCCCTATTAACTAAAAACTCCCTATTAACTAAAACTCCCTATTAACTAAAACTCCCTATTAACTAAAACTCCCTATTACTAACTAATACTCCTATTAACTAAAACTCCCTATTAACTAAAACTCCCTATTAACTAAACTCCCTATTAACTAATAACTCCCTATTAACTAAAAACTCCCTATTAACTAAACTCCCTATTAACTAAACTCCCTATTAACTAAAAACTCCCTATTAACTAATAACTCCCTATTGACTAAAAACTCCCTATTAACTAAAAACTCCCTATTAACTAATAACTCCCTATTAACTAAACTCCCTATTAACTAAAAACTCCCTATTAACTAAACTCCCTATTAACTAATAACTCCCTATTAACTAAAAACTCCCGATTAACTAAAAACTCCCTATTAACTAATAACTCCCTATTAACTAAACTCCTATTAACTAAACTCCCTATTAACTAATAATTCTATTAACTAATAACTCCCTATTAACTAATAATTCCCTATTAACTAATAACTCCCTATTAACTAAAAACTCCCTATTAACTAAACTCCCTATTAACTCAACTCCCTATTAACTAAAAACTCCCTATTAACTAATAACTCCCTATTGACTAAAAACTCCCTATTAACTAAAAACTCCCTATTAACTAAACTCCCTATTAACTAAAAACTCCCTATTAACTAAACTCCATATTAACTAATAACTCCCTATTAACTAAAAACTCCCGATTAACTAATAACTCCCTATTGACTAAAAACTCCCTATTAACTAAACTCCCTATTAACTAAACTCCCTATTAACTAAAAACTCCCTATTAACTAAACTCCCTATTAACTAATAACTCCCTATTAACTAATAACTCCCTATTAACTAAAAACTCCCTATTAACTAATAACTCCCTATTAACTAATAACTCTATTAACTAAAAACTCCCTATTAACTAAACTCCCTATTAACTAATAACTCCCTATTAACTAAAAACTCCCTATTAACTAAAAACTCCCTATTAACTAATAACTCCCTATTGACTAAAACTCCCTATTAACTAAAAACTCCCTATTAACTAATAACTCCCTATTAACTAATAACTCCCTATTGACAAACTCCCTATTAACTAATAACTCCCTATTAACTAAAAACTCCCTATTAACTAATAACTCCCTATTAACTAAACTCCCTATTAACTAAACTCCCTATTAACTAAAAACTCCCTATTAACTAAACTCCCTATTAACTAAACTCCCTATTAACTAATAACTCCCTATTGACTAAAAGCTCCTATTAACTAAAACTCCCTATTGACTAAAAACTCCCTATTAACTCAAAACTCCCTATTAACTAAAACTCCCTATTAACTAAACTCCCTATTAACTAATAACTCCCTATTAACTAATAACTCCCTATTAACTAATAACTCCCTATTAACTAAACTCCCTATTGACTAAAAACTCCCTATTAACTAATAACTCCCTATTAACTAAAAACTCGCTATTAACTAAAACTCCCTATTAACTAAACTCCCTATTAACTAAAAACTCCCTATTAACTAAACTCCCTATTAACTAATAACTCTATTAACTAATAACTCCCTATTAACTAAAAACTCCCTATTAACTAATAACTCCCTATTAACTAAAAACTCCCTATTAACTAATAACTCCCTATTAACTAAAAACTCCCTATTAACTAAAACTCCCTATTAACTAATAACTCCCTATTAACTAAAACTCCCTATTAACTAATAACTCCCTATTAACTAATAACTCCCTATTAACTAAAAACTCCCTATTAACTAATAACTCCCTATTAACTAAACTCCCTATTAACTAAAACTCCCTATTAACTAATAACTCCCTATTAACTAATAACTCCCTATTAACTAAAACTCCCTATTAACTAATAACTCCCTATTAACTAAAAACTCCCTATTAACTAAAACTCCCTATTAACTAATAACTCCCTATTAACTAAAAACTCCCTATTAACTAAAACTCCCTATTAACTAATAACTCCCTATTGAATAAAAACCCTTAACTAAAAACTCCCTATTGAATAAAAACTTCCTATTGACTAAGGGATTAAAATTAGGTAAGACTAAATAAGGTATCAAGAACATTGCGTCCTCTAATTGTCTAGCTTCCTATTAAAACTCCTTATTGACTATTAACCTATTGACTTGACCCTCCCTATTGGCTCTATCCACCTTTCATTCCCATCTATGAAATTGTCTAGCCTCCTATTAAAACTCCCTTTTGACTTACTGACTATTGACCTATTGACCTTGACCCTCCCTATTGACTTGACCTCACTTATTGAGTAGGTTGCAGGAGCCTCACAGGTCTCTTGAAAAAGCCACAGGTTGCCGACCGCTGGGTTAGGTCAATAATCCCGCCAGGGGGTCGAGGGGGGCGGAACTCCCCCGTCAGTAGATTAGGTTTGATTCGGTTCGGGTAATAATCCTCCCTGGAGGGCGGTGCAGAGCGGACCACTCGGCGGCTGGCGGGCGGGCTGGCGAATGCGGGGCGGAGTACACTTGTTTTCGTACAATTCCGTCACTTCCCTGGTTTCTGAGACACTGACTATTATTTCCTGGCTAAGTTTTAGTGATTTTTCAGATGGAGATACATTGTTATGGAAAACGGCGACCTTAGGATTTGGTGATGAAAATAGAAATATACGGACTTTTTATTGGGTTTCCGGAAAAAAAAAATATACCTCCATATGAAAAAGCACTAATTTTAGGCAAGGAAAAACTAGTCAGTGTCTCAGAAAATGGCCGCGCAGTCCTCGTCCATTTTTAGCCTTTTTTTTTCTGTAACTATCATCGCCAAATCCTAGGGTCGCCGTTTCCATTAATAACAATGTATCTCCATTCCATCTGCCCCGCATTTCAATCTATACATATATTGCCCACATGTATATATTATCTTTTATTTGCTTTAGTAGCTACTTACCCCCTTCACACAATTGTATGTTGTCGAGCCATAAAATCATGAAAAGTAGCTGAATATACCAAATTAGTTAGTCGACAAGGATACTAAATAGGTCATATCTATAAAATATTGCTTACATTCACTGATAATTGTCTAATGGTACCCAAATTACAATGGAAATTACGTTCTAGGCCTCAAGGGGTTAAGTTCCTTTCCTCATGTAGCCTCGGTATATTATGTTGTTGTTTTTTCCTGTAGCTAAATTGTCTTCGGGTGAAAATTAACCCCTTGAGAGCCAGAACGTTATTTCCATTGTAATTTGGGTACCATTAGACGATTTTTAGTGAATATAAGCTATATTTTATAGATATGACCTGTTTAGTATCCTTGTCCACTAGTTTATTTGGTATATTAAGTTGCTTTTCGTAATTTTATGGCTAACAACAGACATTTTTTATAGCAAAGGAAAGATCTGGGCATGAAGGGGTTAAATTATTATTATTATTATTATTATTATTATACAGCTTGGCAGTGAGGATGGCCAGCAAGTCATTATTATTATTATTATTATTACCATTATTATTATTATTTTTAAACAGCTAGTCATACATACAGGTACATTTTATACAGTAGATACATTTTATACAGGCCTTGAGGATGGCCAGCGAGGACGAGGTGACGCTCCTCCTCGAGCAGCACTCGGTGGCGCAGGTTCAGGAGATCCTCAAGAAAACCCGGGCAGACATTGAGTGCAAGAAGGAGGACTTGAGGGTGATGGTGGGGTGAGTGTGAGGGGGGGGGGCTCTCTCCTCTCTCTCTCTCTCTCTCTCTCTCTCTCTCTCTCTCTCTCTCTCTCTCTCTCTCTCTCTCTCTTCTCTCTCTCTCTCTCTCTCTCTCTCTCTCTTCTCCTCTCTTCTCTCTCTCTCTCTCTCTCTCTCTCCTCTCTCTCTCTCTCTCTCTCTCTCTCTCTCTCTTCTTCTCTCTCTCTCTCTCTCTCTCATTGTATGGCTCTCTCTTTCTTCTCTCATGTATGGCTATCTCTCTCTTTCTCTCTTTTTTTTTTTTTTTTTGCTATTTTATGCCACCCTAGTTGTATGAGAAAAGACCATATTGCATTGCGTACATTTATTCTTTCCTTCCTCCTGGTCTTAGGGAGAGGTACCGGGACTTGATCGAGGCGGCGGACACCATTGCGGAGATGCAGAACAGTGCCAAGGCCATCTGCGGCAACATCAAGACCATGGAGGGCCTGTGTGAGAGCCTGCAGCAGCGGGGACTCATCGGCTTCAAGACTCAAAGCAATGCTAATGGGGCGGAAAGGTAAGCATTAGGCATGGGGCATATATTATTGTATTTCCTATTATTTCCACCTCTTCATGTTTCTATTTTTCCACCTTTCTACGACTTAAATCTTTTCAAGAGAGGAGTGACAAGACACCTGAACTAAATTGGCCCACCCCCCTTTTTATATTCTCTTACTGTCTCCTTTATAGGGACTGGCAACTATGCAGGCTTTTTGTTACCTCCTTTTTCTTTTTCTTGGACTGCTTTGTGATGTAAGAAAAATAATAATAATAAATAAAAAAAAGTACTTCTGAAACTCCAAAATCAAAATTATGTTCAGAATTAGGATATGTTAACAAATTTGTATTTATATCTTAATTATAGATATTCTTGTATGTGTGTATTGTATAGATATTATTCAATGTGTGTGTGTCTGTGTAATTTATAAAAAAAATATAAAAAAATTGGACTACAAACCTCTTAGTTATGTATCATATGGTTATTGATTTGTATATAGTAAATCATACATTGCTTTTTATATGTAAGGGCTATTAGTAGTCAATAAAATATCTATGTATGTGTGTGTGTGTGTGTTGCAGGCGTGGTGTGTCTGGGGGCCACTACAGCCTGGCGGTGCAGGTGAAGGTGCTGGTGGGTGTGCCCGAGGCGCTGTGGGGCCTCACCGAGCGCCTCCACTACCTGCCCGCCAGTCAGCTGCTGCTCCTGGCTCAGCACACACACACCGCCCTGCAGCTGTCCCCCACCGCTGCACAGGTAAGCAGAGTGCCTTGCCCTGAGGATGGGGAGGAGGAGGAGGAGGAGGAAATATAGATGAAGAAGAGGAGGTGGAGGAGGAGGAAATATGATGAAGAAGAAGAGGAGGTGGAGGAGGAGGAAATAAAGATGAAGAAGAAGAGGAGGAGGTGGAAGAGGAGAAGAAGGAGGAGGATATAAAGATGAAGAAGAAGAGGAGGAGGTGGAAGAGGAGAAGGAGGAGGAGGATATAAAGATGAAGAAGAAGAGGAGGAGAAGGAGGAGGAGGAAATAAAGATGAAGAAGAGGAAGAGGAGCAGGAGGAAGAAGAAAAAGTAAAAAAAAATTCATAACATACCTACATGACCTTACATAACTAATCCTTTAATAAATATCTCATAACTTAACTACTAGTACAACTTAATAATGTAACTAACAACTTTATTGCCCCCCTTCTCCCCCCTTCCCCCCCGGCAGGTGTCGTCCTGGTTCCCCGTAATAGAGCGCCAGTGGATGAGCATCACACAGTTCCAGTCCACCATTGTGAGGGGCTGCTCCGCCCTCATCAGCGCCGAGCTCACGGACACAGAGGTACGAACCATCAGCACAGTATTAGATCATTTTGGTGACTTCTCTTAACCAATGCAACCTTTATTGTGACCTTTATATATAATGACCTTTATTGACCTCTTGTCCCCCACTGTATTTTTCTTCTTTCTGTTTAACCCCTTGAGACCCAGAACGTTATTTCCATTATAATTTGGGTGCCATTAGACGATTTTTTGTGAATATAAGCAATATTTTAGAGATATGACCTGTTTAGTATCCTTGTCCATTAACTAATTTGGTATATTCAGTCACTTCGTAGTTTTATGGCTCGACAACAAACATTTCTTATAGTAAAGGAAACATCTGGGCGTGAAGGGGTTAATGTCAGATTTTCCCATCAATTTTATGAGGTTAGACAGCCGATGTTAAAAGAAAATATCCTGAGATAGTCCTGGGCTGTCGGGGAAGCCTCACGTGACTCCCTCCACACACACACACACACACACACACACACACTCTCTCTCTCTCTCTCTCTCTCTCTCTCTCTCTCTCTTTCTCTCTCTCTCTCTCTCTCTCTCTCTCTCTCTCTCTCTCTCTTTCTCTCTTTTTTTTGCTATTTTATGCCACCCTGAGTTTCTCTTTATTGTTTTATTTATTGTTACATACTTCTTTTTTTTTTGCTCTTGGTCAGTCCTTTGTGATGTAAATAAATAATAATAATAAATAAAAAAATCCTGAGTTTCTCCTGGGTTATCGGGGACGCCTCACGTAACTCCCTCTCTCCCTCGCTCCCAGGCTGTGTTGGATGCTGTGGTGTCTGTGATGCTGGTGGAGCGCTGTGGCTGTGCTGAGGCCTTGTCCCGCCTGCTGGGGCTGCGGCGCCAGGCACTCATGGCAGCCATCACCTCCACGCCCACAGCCACAGCAAAGGCACAGATCGCAAAGTTTACCAAGCTGTTCATTGCCACGCTGAATATTGTGTATGCCATATTTGTGGGTAGGTTGTGTTTATTGCTGTGTGTGTGTGGGAGAGAGTGTGTTTTGAATTAATATGCTAACCGTTTCTGTCGCAAATCACTTTTTTTTCTCTCTCTTTTGAGATTTGCGAAAAAATGCAAAAAGAATTATTGACAAACAAATTGAACCTAACCTAACCTTTACCTAGCTATAAAAAATAAATTGATTAATTAAAAAAAAGTTATTTGCGACATAAATGGTTAGCAGATTAATTCAAAACACATCAAAGCTCACCTGAAAAAAATGGTTTCGTCCACCAAAGTGAATTCGGTGTCAAACTGGAATACTACCGTAATAGGTTTAGTGGGCATTGTTTACCCTGCCTTTGTACAGCCAAGAGTCTGCCTAACATTGTGTCCATTGTTTACTCTCACGGCCTCTTGTATTACCTTATTTTACCTTATCTTGTCGGCCTTATTTTCTTATGTTTTTATGTTGTTGCCCTGCAGAAGGGGGTGAAGGAGGCAGCCTGTTGGAGCGGCGGGTGCAGGAGGTGGTGGCGGGGGAGGGGGAGGGTGCGGCGCCAGTCTCCCTGCTGCAGGAATCCTCACTCACTCTGTCCTTCCTGCCTCAGTCCATCAGGAACTTCAGGTGATTGGCATGTTAAGGGTTTTAATGCAATGCTTGAGGGAAATTCACCATTCATCCTCTTGGTGATATAATAAGTTTGTTTTTTATGTGAATTTAAGGTATGAAGGTATTGTTTAGGTATACTGACAGTTATAAAAACTGGTTTGAAGCCATTTTCTTAGTTTTTTATTTGTGGCGCTTATCAACTTTCTGAAATAAGTGCCTCAAATATAGGACAATCGGACTGGGAGCCGTATTCCTCTGAAGAAGCCCAGTAGAGATGAAACTAGTCAGGAATAAAGCACTCACTTCCCAGCCCGTGTCTCCTTCATCACCTGTTTTTATGAAGGTAATGTTTTCCATGTCATGTATTCGAGCAATCACACTCATATATATTTTTTCCCCCTTGGTTCTCAGGCCATCCATCCAAGGCAGCAGCCAGTCCCTGGGTGGTGAGTCCATCAGGCGTGAGGTGAGTCAGTGGCTGGACTCTGTGCTGGGCCAGGCATCCCACACCCTGGCTGCACTCCTGGGTAAGTACTGCAGGGCCTCAGGACTCACAGGTCTTGGTAAACTTTTCCTTGCGACTGTCAGGCTTAGTTTTTTTTTATTTATTATTATTTTCATTTTTTTATACATCACAAAGGACTGGCCAAGGAAAAATAAGAAGAAGCCTTACAGTAGCCATGCCAGTCTTCAACCTCAGCAATCATCATCACTTTTCCCTACATGTCCAAAAACCTTGCTAAACTTTTCCTTTGACTGTAACAGGAACTACTACATGTAGGTCTCACGGCCTCTTGTAGCTTCCTTATGTTCTTATGTAAGGCTTAGTGTTGTCCACCTTACAGTAGCCATTTCAGTCTTAACTTATGCCTCAATAATTGTCATCATTCCCTACATGTCCAAAAACCCAGTAGATATTATGCCTGATTTATCCTGACTTATCTGGTAACAACATGAGTGTAGTAGATGGGAGGGCCACTAGAGGATAAGCCCCAGTCAAGTGAGAGGACAGAGTGTTAGAGTAGGTGAGAGAAAGAGGGAGAGGAATGAGAGCATTAGAGGAAAGAAGAAAATCCAAAATCCATCCAAAGCTTCCTTACTATAACTTATTTACTACTATTACTTACTTACCTTGCTATATTACTTCCTTACTATATATATTATTATAACAGCAATTATTTTCTGTGTGCCCTTGCCAGCATTCACCACCAGTGTGAAGGCCTTGGCCATGATCCGGAGCAGTGTGTGGGAGATCTTCCAGGACAGTCTGGACACCGCTCACTGGGCTAAGGTGAGGCTAGGAGGGCAGCTGCTAACTCCTGTCTTGGAGGTATAATGATTGATGTATTTACCTCATTGCTGCATACAGGGCCGCAGCCATACTCGTGCGGTCCTGTCTCAGAATCTATGTTTATCCAGCTTCTCTTTAAGGTAGAATGATGATGCACAAATTTTAAACATTTTGTTAGTAGTTGTGTAAGGTATTATGTGGAGGTAGTGGTCTGGGTTTTGTGCCTCCCCACACACTTGGCAGAAGGCTTGGCATATCTTTTTCATAGATATGGAAACAAAAAAATTATGTATATAACTGTTTGGGTGAAAGTCTTAGAAAACACCAGAATTCTTCATCTTCCCGAAGCCGTGTTTTTATTGAGTCCTTTCCGCTGTGTCCCGTGCAATGCCCAGCCAGTGTTGTGTTGCAGGTGACCAGTGCCCTGTATGGTGGCCCCCTGGACCCCTGGGACTGTGTGGTGCGCAGCCAGGTGACGGAGAGGGCCCGCCAGGTGGTGTCCACACAGCTGGCGGCGGCCAAGGAGGCCACCCTGCAGCTGGTAGCCAAGCTGGCCGAGGACATCACCACACACCACAAGTGAGAGCACACAGCACTGTGTTGATGTCCATTGTTTTGACCATACCTGTGATTACCATAGCTAGCATTGTAACCACTGGTAAACTCTGGAACTCTCTTTCTGTTTCTATTTTTCCTCCTTTCTACGGCTTAAATCTTTTCAAGAGATGAGTAACAAGACACCTCTCGAACTAAATTGGCCCACCCTCCTTTTCTTTATTCTTTTACTGTCTTCTTTATAGGGACTGGCAACTAAGCAGTTTTTTTCTTCCTCACTCTCTCTCTCTCTCTCTCTCTCCTCTCGCTCTCGCTCTCGCTCTCGCTCTCGCTCTCGCTCTCTCTCTCTCTCTCTCTCTCTCCTCTCTCTCTCTCTCCTTCTCTCTCTCTCTCTCTCTCTCTCTCTCTCTCTCTCCTCTCTCTCTCTCTCTCTCTCTCTCTCTCTCTCTCTCTCTCTCTCTCTCCTCCCCCCCCCCCCCCCTCCTCTCTCTCTCTCTCTCTCTCTCTCCTTCTCTCTTCCTCTCCTTCTTCCTTCTCTCTCCTCTCTCTCTCTCCCCCCTCATCTCATTAGCAATACATAGGGAACACTGGCAGGGTCTTGGTGCTGCAAAGACCTATCATGCAGTGCTGTGCCTGATCAATGCCCTTGCTTGTAATACCTTACTTCTCTTCTCTTCTCTTCTCTTCTCTTCTAATACACTCTCCTTTGCTTCTAATACTTCTGTTCTCTTCTCTTCTCTTCTAACACACTCTCCTTTGCTTGTAATACACTCTCCTTTGCTTCTAATACTTCTGTTCTCTTCTCTTCTCTTCTAACACACTCTCCTTTGCTTGTAATACACTCCTTTGCTTCTAATACTTCTGTTCTCTTCTCTTCTCTTCTAACACACTCTCCTTTGCTTGTAATACACTCCTTTGCATCTAATACACTCTCCTTTGCTTCTAATAATTCTCTAATACTTCTCTTCTCTTCTCTTCTAACACACTCTCCCTTGCTTGTAATCCCCAGAGTGTGTCGTGAGGAGGGTGACATCAGCGGCTATGTGTGGAGTGAGAGCAGCGGGGATCTGCCGGACCAGGTGGGATGGACCTCCGCTGGGGCCCGCGCCGTGACCCAGGCTGGAGGTGAATGACCTGACCTCTGACCTCACTTAACAAATTAATCTGTTAACCGTTTCTGTCGCAAATCACTTTTTTTTTTTTTTTTTTTTTTTATTTGCGATAAAAAATATTAAAAAATAAATTGAACCTAACTTTTTCCTAACTAAAAAAAATGATAATGATAATAATACTGTGATTTTCGACAGAAATGGTTAGCAGATTAATTCAAAATACATCAAAACTCACCAGAAAAAAATAGTTTTGTCCACCAAAGTTAATTCGTTGTCAAACTGGAAATTTACCGGGAGATTTTACTTTGTGCTCGGGAAACGTTATAATAATATTAATACAGCTAAGTATTAATTATCCGACCTTGGGGGGACCGAAGGTAGGTCGGATAATTGGAATAGTCGGATGTTCGGATATCACAGTAACCATAAACGTAAGGACAAAATGGTATGGAACATAAAAGATGCAGCTCTTGAAGGCCGATCCAGTGGTATACGCGAAAGTAAAATTCATGCATAAATAAAGCCACAAACTAAAAACTAAAAAAAAACGAAGTAAAATAAATGGCCAAAACAAGACACAATGTGGTGGTGAAAAATGTCGGTTGTTTGGACAAGTCGGATGTTTGGAGGTCGGATGTTGGGAATTTGGCTGTAATAACAATTTTAGTTTCACCCGAAGGCATACAGGAAAAAATTATGTGGCGATGCGAGATTGTGAGCGAATGTTGCAAGATTATATTACGTGGCATTACAGGATTTAAGGGATTTTACGGCAGCGGTAAATTATAATTATGTAGGGTTTATGGAACTGTCGCTGACGGTGGAACGCTCGCCGACGCGGAAATTTTCGGCGACAGTTCCACTTAAAATAGATAATATATCGGAATCCTGAGAGAATGGTTCCTCGCCTCTATTCCAGGGCTGTACCACAAGACCCGAGGCTTCACGGCGCGCATACAGAACATTTGCCGCACACTCAACACCCAGCTGACGGCTCTGCTGCAGGACGTCAGCCACTTCAACTATGGCAAGTTTTCAACACTACATCATAGAATAGCAATGGGACAATTGTATTTTTCATTTTGTTGACACGTTGACATTTATTCATGGTAGAAATAACCTCTTTTCCTCCTAGTGTTGTGTTTGGCGGCTGATCAGTATTAACGTGTTTGATCATGTCTTCCCAGAACCCATGAGAACAGAGCTCACCAGCAGCTTAGTGCCGGAGGACAAAGGCACTGCTGAGGACTACACGGCACTGCTGCACTACCTGCAGGACGCAAGCTGCTCCTCTTTTATGCAGTAAGACTCATGGACGAAACTTGTCATTTAGAATAATTACCAGATTTAATTTCCCGATATTTTTTAAATTGTGGAAAGGAGTTAACTTGAAATGATAATTGAATTCATATATATGACTACTACTACTTCTACTGTTAATTTAATGCAGTTTAATTACTTCTACCATCACTATAAAGGTTTCAAAATATCATGGTTTCTAAATGATATCAAATATCATGGTTTATTTATGCTATTCAGTAATCAATTGGTCTAGGAGTGAGAGCAGTAAGGAACAGAGAGAAGGATTTTGTGAATTGGCAAATAGTGTTGTTGGAAAAAAGGAGGTAGCAATTTTGTAAGGAATCAAACATCAGAGGAGATCCTGGGCACAAAAATGAAGTAACTGAAACTTTTTACGATAATTTATTTTTCTATTCTCGTGTCAGGGACGAGAATCACAACTGTTAAATGTTGACACTTTAACGTTCTAGTCATCAGGGTAGAACAAGAAGTAACGGATTCAAGGCGGAAAAGTGCAGATATAATAAGGAAATAGAGGAAAACTGGTTCACAAATAGGGTGGTAAATGATTGGAATGGACTCAGTCGTCAGGTAGTTAGTGCGGAGTCAATAGGGAGCTTTAAAAGGAGGCTGGATAAATTCATGGATGTTCTTATGTTCTTATGCATCTTATGTTCTTATGTTTCTTATGTTCTTTATGTTCCCAGGCTTGTTGGAGAGCTGGAGGACCTGGCAGGGAGACATCTCAGCGCTGGGTCAGTGTCAGGGGCGTGTGATGGGTGGGAGGATGAGCCTGTCAGTGCTGCCCCCCCCGCGGCCTGCACGGTGGTGGTGGTGGTGGGGCGCACCTGCCAGGCCCTCCCCAGCATGTGCTCCCACCTGCAGATCTGTGCCTCCGCCTCCAAGCTGTCCGCCACAGTGGGCAAGGTGAGGTGGTGGTGTTGTTTTTTGGGGTGGGGAAGATGGGGTTTTTTTATAAATTTTATTGGGAAGGTGTTTTTTTATTATTATTATTGGAAAGATGAGGGGTTTTTATTTTCTATTGGAAAGGTGGTTTTTTTTATTTAAGGGGGGTAAAGTGGTTTATTGGGGGGTAGGTGGGTTTTTTCAAGGGGAAGGCGGGTTGTTGTTTTTTGTTTTTTTTTGGGTGGGAAGGTGGGTTTTTTTGGGGGGGAAGGGTGATGGGTTTTTTTTGAGGGGGGAGGTGGTTTTCTTTTTTAGGGGGAAGGTGAGTTTGTTTATTTATATATATTTTTTGGGTTGGGAAGGTGGGTTTTTTTTAAGTATCCTTCTCTTTGTATATAATCCTTCCGAGTCCTTCACAGGCCTCTTCGCTCCTTCACACATCCTACAGGAGTCATGGGAGGGCATTAGAGTCCCACAGGATTGCTATAGTATTCCTAGGTTTTTATAAGTACTTTGACAATCGCATGGGTGGCTCAAATAGGGATTAATAATAATAATAATAATAATGAAAATACTAATACTGATCGTTGTATTGAAGTAATGGTTAATCTAGCAATGCCTGTCATAATTTTATGTCTTGTAGTAAGTTTTGTCTAATTTGTGGTTTTTAAGGAATATCTGGAAGTATCATGTCATTGTGAATTGGCTGAAATAGGGACTTCTAATCATTGTAACTGAAAACTGACTCCAGATTCGTGGTAAGTATTAGCCGATTACTGCATAATGTAGAACACCTCAAGATGAACCTTTGTTACTTCGATAAGTTTTTTTCTACGACTCATAGTTTTACGGCAAAATAACAAAAACCTGATTTTCATCAATTTTGGAATTTTTTGGAGCA
Source organism: Chionoecetes opilio (assembly GCA_016584305.1). Lineage (NCBI taxonomy): Eukaryota > Metazoa > Arthropoda > Malacostraca > Decapoda > Majidae > Chionoecetes > Chionoecetes opilio. The sequence continues at coordinate 208,195 of JACEEZ010026277.1, read as the reverse complement.
GCCAGAAATCTGAAAATATTTTTTTCGCTAGATAATTGGAAATGCCGGGGATACAATTGTAGATCCATCCATTTACAATAACTTTTGATGGGTAAGTGTTGCTGTGTGAGAAACAAGTTGGGAGCTGAACGGGAAAAAATAACTATATATGTTTATAATTCAGAAAGCGTTGAGGATAGGTCAGTGTAGGCGCAGAGACCAGTGTTGCCACCTCAGTGTAGGGGAAGGGACTAACTCTATATGATTTTCACGCATAGTAATATATCATACTTCTAGTTTAAATCAGTTTACAGTGCAGTGGCGACTATAGTGTTATTGACGGTAGATGACGTGTGAGAGAAGATGATTAATGTAGACTAACTCATTTTTGCAGCGTTTATCCACGGCATCAAAGCAGGAGACAGAATCTTGGGCCAAAGTGGTTTTTTTTATCTTGTTTATCTATTTTTTTGTGGGGGAAGTAGGTTTTTTTCTTGCTCTATTTAATTTTTTTGGGGAGAAGGTGAGTTTTTTTTTTTTTTTTAGGGGGGGAGATGTTTTGTTAATCTTTTTTATCTTTTTTTTGTGGGGGAAAGTGGGTTTTTTTTGGGGGGGAGGGAGGGGAGAAGGTGGGTTTTTTTAATTTATATTTTTTTTTGGGGGGAAGGTGAGTTTTTTTTTTTTTTTTTATTTTGGGGGGGGAAGTGAGGGTTATTTTTTGGAGGGAGGGGAAGGTGAGTTTTTTTCTTTCTTTTTCTTGACTTACATAAGAGAAGTTGATTAATGTAGACGAACTCATTTTTGCAGCGTTTATCCACGGCATCAAAACAGGAGACGGAATCTTGGGCCAAGGTTCGGACGGCCCTGCAGGAGGCCGGGAACCGCCTGTTCGGCCTGTTCCTCGCCTCCCTCACCGCCTCCCTCCACACTGAGCTCAAGGCGGCACTCGCAGCACAGATCACCTCGGACGTCGCCGCTTCCCTTGCTGCTTTCTCGGTAAGATTCTCGCGTTATCTATGGTGTGCACTGGTTTAGTTTTAGTTTTAGTGGATAAAAGGAGAGGAGAGGAGGTATATATAAAGGAGAGGTAGGAAAAGTTCTTACGGCTAGTAACCAGGGTAGAACAAGAAGTAACGGATTCAAGCTGGAAAAGCGTACGTAGATTTAAGAAGGAAATAGGGAGAAACTGGTTCACAAATAGGGTGGTGAATGACTGGAATGGACTCAGTAGACAGGTAGTTAGTGCAGAATCATTAGAGAGCTTTAAGGGAGGCTAGATAAATTCATGGATGGGGATGAAAGGTGGATGTAGGTAGTGTTAGGTAACAGGAACTACCTCGTGTAGGTGTCCCGGCCTCTTGTAGCTTCCTTATTTTCTTATGTTCTTATGTTCTTATTCTGGTGTGACGACAGACCTGGGAGGTTGTTGACATTGAAGAGGAGGGGGAGGGGGGCAAGGTGGTGCGCTCCTCCATCCACGTGCCCGCCCACCCCACCCCCGCCCTCAGCCTGGCCCTCGCCCACCTCTGCTCCTCAGCCAACTGTATCGCCGTCCACACTGTCTCCAGGTGAGTCTTGTCTCCTTCGGTTAATATTCCGCAGGAGTTGGCGGGTTGACAGCTTACTTTTTCTCTATTATTTTTGGCTCAGTATATTGTGCAGTAGTTATTCATTTCCGGAAATCAAAACTATAACACCTATTTTTATATAATAGTTGCTGAGTTAGGTTACATTTAGTTTTTGTTAGGTTAGATTTAGGATATGTTAAGGTTTGGTTTAGAGTATGTTAGGCTTAGGGTACGTTTGGGTTAGGTTTTCTTCAGTTATTTAGGTTCTTCTTCTTCTTCTTCCAACTGTATTGCCGTCCACACTATCTCCAGGTGAGTCTTATTCCCTTCGTCTTCTTCATCTTCTTTCTGATTAACCCCTTGAGACCCATAACGTAATTACCATTGTAATTTGGGTACCATTAGACGTTTTATTGTGAATATAAGCATTATTTTATGGATATGACCTGCTTAGTATCCTTGGTGACTAACTAATTTGGTATATTCAGTTAATTTTTTTATTTTATGGATAACGACATACAATTTTTTATAGCAAAGTAAAGATCTGGGCGTGAAGGGGTTAATAGTCTGCCCGTTCATTTTTTGTCAGCAGTAATGATGATATATTTCAGGAATGCGCAGAGTGAGTTAGTGGCGGGCACGTGCGAGGCCGTGACCTCCGCCTACGAGGGTTTTCTGCAGGACTGTCACGCCCTCAACCAGACCTGTGCCCTGCAGCTGATCTTTGACCTGCGCTTTGTCCAGACGCTGCTGCTGCTGCGCGACAATAAGGTGGGTCATCGCCTGAGCTTCCTTCACACATCTGTGGCTTTACATTGCAAAGTGAAGGATAGCAATGTTGTCCTGGAAGCTTTAACATTCAAGCCTTTCTGAAATACAGAAGCTGGGCACTCGGCTGACATGCATGGTTCAAGAACTGCAACAGAAAGTGGACCCCTTTGATCTGGACGTGTTCTCGCCTCACATCTCCGCCAGAGTCAAGCTGGCGGCTCAGCGATCACAGGTCAGTAGTTCTCTCCAAGCTGCTCAGGTCATGACACTACAGGTCATCCTAGCGTTGGATGATCGTTGGTTAGATCATTCATCTGAGTTGCTTTTCATAGTATTTTTTCCAATTTCTTAACAGAGGTGAATACGTTTTTTTCTCCCCCCTCCCTCCATCTGAGTTACTATTCTATGTATTTTTTTCCAATTTTATAACAGAAGAGACTTAAGTTTCCCCCCCCCCCCCCCCATGAATGAAAGTTTTTTTTTCTCCCTCATTAATGAAGGGTTTTTTCCCCCCCATGAATTAAGGACTTTTCTCCCCTCAGGAATAAAGTTTTTTCTCCCCCCGTGACTGCAGGTTTTCCTCGGAGCCGTGGTTCCCCGAGACCGCCAGGTGATAGCCGGGCGCACTCCGGCCTCCACCACCTCGTCAGTGTCGCACAACAATGCCCTGCCAGTGGTGGTGGCGGTGGAGATCCCTCGCTTCTCCAACGTTCCTTTGCCGGTGTCCAGTTCCAAGCCCGCCATCCCCTCCTCCGCCTCGGCCCCCTCCCTCATGCTGCCCCCCACCGCACCGGACATGACCGCAGGCAAACTGGGCTCCATCAAGGTAACTCTACTACTTAGTTTATCTTTTCAAAACCCTCATCACAGTTTAAGGTATAAGAACATAAGGAAATAAGGAAGCTACAAGAGGCTGTGAGACCTACACGTGGTAGTTCTTGTAAATTGAATGCACTTAAAATGATGAGGTATGAAATTTAATTACATAAGCTTTGATATCATGCTCCTAAATGTGTATGTAGATTATGTAGATTATAATCCTTGTAAATTTTCCTATATGTTGTATCTCCTCTTGCATAGAATATCTCGCATCACAGTATTTCAGAGATTCTTTTCTATGTTAAGGATATGTTTCCCACGGCACATTTCAGCCTCGAGTTATTCCTGCAACACAGTAAATGAGGCGCCTGGGATGCCCTAAGAGTGGGTTTAGCTGCAGGGTTACAGTTGGTAATTGTGGATTGCAAAATGTGCCACTAACACCCACTAGTACTCACCTGCTAACTGACTTTCTTGATAGTGTTGAGATATTTAACCAAAGTTTGAAGTGTTATCAATACTGTATTATTGTCTGTATGTGTGTGTGTAGAAAGGTCAGTTATAATAATTATTATTATTATGATTTTATTCTCACCCGAAGGCATACAGAAAGAAAAAACATAATATACAGACATGAGGAATGAACTTAGTTATGTCAAGTGTTGAAAAGGCAGTAAAAAAGGACGCCTTCTTAGTTCTTACTATTTTTAACTGGATTTATGGCAGAAATTCTGTTCATGGAAATTTTGTGAAGTAGATTTGCAAGGTTCTGTTAAATAATTGTTAGATTTTGTGATGCTGCATGTCGAGTTGTTTGTCTTTGTTTGAGTTTCTGTAAATGTTTTTTGTTGCAGTCTTGATTTGAAAAAGAAAATATTTGGTAGGCTCAGTGAATTTCAAGAGATATAGATAGACAGACAGGCAGACAGAGACACAGACAGAAAGAATAGTTAACCCCTTCACGCCCAGATCTTTCCTTTGTTATAAAAAATTGTATGTTGTCTAGCCATTAAATTACAAAAACTAACTGAATATACCAAATTAGTTACTGGACAAGGATACTAAACAGGTCATAGCTATAAAATATTCCTTATATTCACAAAAAATTATGTAATGGTACCCAAATTACAATGTAAATTACGTTCTGGGTCTCAAGGGGTTAAAGTTATGGGAAATATATGTTTGTTCTTATGTTTGTTTGTTCCGTCAGGCGCAGAACAGCCCCTCGTCCACACGGCGAGAGATGTCGTCGGCGGCACTGTCGGCCTCCCGGAGTGCCGCCTCGCTCTTCTCGGCCATGAGCTCGTCTTGGTTCGGTTCATCGGCCTCCTGAGTTGGTCTTTGAATCATGTGGTAAATATGCATAGGTATATATAAGTACATATATATATATGTACATGTAAAGTACATATATATTTAAGTACATATAAGAACAAGTGATTGACTGATAAGTATTTTCCTTTTTGTTATGGTTGAATCTAGCCAAAGAATTATACATGGGAGTGAGGGTTATAGTCTTTTTTTTTTTACGAGGCAAAAATTCCATATTATCTCAAGGTCTCATGCTTAAAATGATGCCTATGTTTACCTGATAATATGGTTAACTATGATAAAATACAACTGAAATTTAGAAGAAGTGTAGTATTTCCTTCTCCGGGCATCAAATATCAGTCAGTAAGCAACTAAACGGTCAGGATTTTTCACCTCGTTAAAAAAAAACAGAGTATAGTGATTAAGTAATTAAAAATATATAGCATGTTGATCCTTAAAGAAAGTGCAATTAAAGGCTTGTAGTGCGGAAGATAGGTAATCAGAATCAATTATGTTTCTCTAATAGTAATTTCAATATGTAAGGAAAGAGGCTTTGAACTTGACTGTATGGTGAGATATCTTGCAGTGCAGTGAATTCTTATTTGTCCTCCCTCTCCCGACCTCCTTGTCTTGCAGACATTCTCCCGGAATCCCCCTCCTCCTCCCTGAGTAATTTAACCTTCCTGCAACAAATACACATCCTTCATCTGATATAACCCTCCTGCTGTAACATTCCGTTCCTTTCCCTTCCCTCACCGTTTCACTCTTTCTCTATAACCCTGACCCTTTTTATGCTTTGCCATAGTGCCATAGGGCCTCTGATGTCTGGCACATTTCCCTTTTTTGGCTTTAAATCAATCAATCATTCATAGTGATATAGGGAAGTATATGTAATGTATTACCTTGCAAGCGAACATTTCAAGAGGAATCTGCTCAAGGGGTTGTGGAGGCCGTGCAAGTGGTGAAAACATCCCTCTAGGTATGGAGCAAATATTTGTTTTACGACACCTTAGATTCTGGCTTCTTATTATACGCCACCAAGGTATTTTATTTTCATTCATTCAAGTGGTTTTCCTTAACTTCATATTATTATGTAAATCTCAAAGCCTCTGTTGTTTTGTACTGTTGCAAAATCACGCCATAATCAGCAAGGAGTGGAAGAGATATCAATCTGGTTCCAGATCATTATATTTCGGAAACTTATTTAGTGTGTCACCCCGCTTGTATGGGAGAAGGTCACTGGTATGATTATTATAGAAAAAATACAACTTCCCTCACTGTTAAAATATGGCATTATATTGACATTACTTAAATTCTATTCATTAATTCATATTCATTCTGATTAAATTAATTACTAGTTACTAAAGCTATTTAAAAATTTACTATGAACTTGAAAAATCAAAACTTATTGCAAAAAGAATTCCGCAAATAATTATATATGTCATAAGTTTTATATATTACCACTGACGTCCCTTGTTTTAGATGCAGATAAAAGAAACACCAATATATTTATTTGGAACCAGGTGTGATCACTTTTTGCTCCTTGTTGAAACTTGAAACACCCCAAATAGTCGTGGAAATAAATAACACTATACATTTCAATGGTTTATTTTGGAAAAGTTACATACATATTCAGGCAGCAGTAACAATGACAGAGGACACAACAAATAATATTGATAACAATTAAATATGACAACATATGATTGAACCACAGTTTTACAAATATCTCTGTCAGTAATAACGAAGTCTAAATCTAAGTGTTGTAATAACAGTATTTGTGAAGCATAGTATATATATTTGAGTCTTGGTAAAACACACCATTTAATGCAACCAATGACCAGGCTTTGCAGAGAGAGAGAGAGTGTAAGTATATTAGTGGGTGTGTGGGAGAAATTATAAGGGCTGTGGTATATCAAACATACTGTGGTCACCTGTGGCTGTGGTGAGGTGAGAGAGACTTACATTAGTGGGTATGTAGACATGTTGTGGGCCTGAGAAAAATCTAAAGAGAGAGAGAGAGAGAGAGAGAGAGACGGTACATGTAGACATATTGTGGGAGAAAATCAGGATCTGTGAGAGATACATAATCATACTGTACATTAGTGGTTATACAAACATTACCAAGTGTTTATTTATTATTCACAGGCAACAATCGAACAGGAGTGTGGGACATGTATGTATGCTTGACCCCCTGAAGGTCATAGAGACAGACCTCACTGTCTGACCTGGCTCGGGGGTGGCAGCTGTCACATGCATCTGTCTGGCCAAGGCCGGTGACATAAGGCAAACAAGACAAGTTGTTTATAAGCCACAAGCAGGCCTACCAAACAGCTCGTCTTATCTGACCTCCTTGTCATAGGACTTGGCTGGATAGATCAATGCCACTCGTAGCTGTCACCACCCAGCGAGGTCAAGTGGTGGTGCCTGACCTCTACTTTTGACCTTCAGCTCAGGCAAGGCACACATAGATGCCTCCTCGCTGGTTCAATTCCTCCCTGTGGATAATAAATTCATAGTAGTGTTTGTCTTGTGTGCTACTGTGAGTTAATACTGTGGTCATGAGTGTCAGAGTTAATACTGTGGTCATGAGTGTCAAGAGTTAATACTGTGATCATGAGTGTCAGAGTTAATACTGTGGTCATGAGTGTCAAGAGTTAATACTGTGGTCATGAGTGTCAGAGTCAATACTGTGGTCATGAGTGTCAGAGTTAATACTGTGAGATATAATACTGTGGTCATGAATGTAAGAGTTAATGCTGCAAGAGATGGCTATGAGTTGTGTGTTGGTCCCCATGGCTTCGGTGCCAGGAACATTACCACCTTGAGACCCATAACGTAATTTCCATTGTAATTTGGGTACCATTAGACAATTTTTAGTGAATATAAGCAATATTTTATTGATATGACCTGTTTAGTATCATGTCAACTAACTAATTTGGTATATTGTCACTTCGTAATTTTATGGCTCGACAACATACAATTTTTTATAGCAAAGGAAAGATCTGGGCGTGAAGGGGTTAACATTAACAGGAAGGCGAGGCGATGCACCCCCTGGCATATGCCCCCAATGATTAATTGATTGATATTTCCCTGATGTCATATTAGGAGTGTAAACATGTCATGGCTGTATTTTTGTTTGTGTAAGAAAGAAGATCTCTGTGTAAAGATCAACAACAGTTAGGGAAGACAGGATGACATGTATTGCTTTGTTAATGGCATGTCAAGATATGAAGGTGATGAATTTGTATCATTCTGTAATTAAAAGTGAACAAGCTGAAGCTGGTGTCATTTACTGAGCATTTTCCCTTCATAAAATAAATGTAAGAAAATTAAAAGGAATACAAATGATATCAACTACAGTGCTGCGGAGAATGTTGAAATCTATGACTGGGATCCCACGGTGAGACGGTGTCCAGTGAAGAGGTGGCAAGAAAATGTGGATTGAAGGAGCCGAGTACAGTGCTGAGAGTAAGGCAATTGCGGTGGTTTGGGCACGTGAAGAGGAGAGAAGGTGGTGAGGCATTGGGGCGAGCTGTTAGAGTGGAAGTGCCAGGTGAGAGTAAGGTGATTGAGGTGGTTTGGGCACGTGAAGAGGAGAGAAGGTGGTGAGGCATTGGGGCGAGCTGTTAAGAGTGGAAGTGCCAGGTGAGAGTAAGGTGATTGAGGTGGTTTGGGCACGTGAAGAGGAGAGAAGGTGGTGAGGCATTGGGGAGAGCTGTTAGAGTGGAAGTGCCAGGTGAGAGTAAGGTGATTGAGGTGGTTTGGGCACGTGAAGAGGAGAGAAGGTGGTGAGGCATTGGGGAGAGCTGTTAGAGTGGAAGTGCCAGGTGAGAGTAAGGTGATTGAGGTGGTTTGGGCACGTGAAGAGGAGAGAAGGTGGTGAGGCAATGGATAAAGATAGTTAGAAGTGTATCATCGGCCGTCTAACCTCAAAAAAATTACGTGAAAAACTGACGTTAAACAGAAAGAAGAAGAATGGTGGCCGAGTTGTAAGATCTGCGGTACAAGGAATGACTAATGAAAACAAAACTGCCAATACTTGCAGAGAGAAATGAAAGGAGACTTTTATGATATATGAATTATTAAATGACTTCATAAATAAATGGCACAAGAGATCTATTATCAAGAAGAGAAAAGGAAGTTGGATATTTGAGGGGACCCGAGGAAAAATTGAGACAGGATAATGTTTGGAAAATACCAATAAGTATAATTAGAGTCCCCATAAAGATGTATATGCTTGGAGTGACTAGAAGAGGTGATAAGAGCAATAAGTGTACATCAACCGAGAAAAAAATTATATAAATGTAGATACGGAGACACGACAAGTGGTTCCATAAAAGATGTTCGGGACTACGAAACCTAAATGGAGTGGTGGATTTCTGCTGTCCAGTGTGCATGAGAAGAAAGAACAGAGGGGGCCCGCCAGAAGAGGAAGAGGTAGAAACTATAGAAGTGAATGGTGATGTAATAGAAGAAGTGAAACAGTTTTGCTATCTTGGTGACATGTTAGATAGCGAGGGTGGAGTGGAGAGAGCAGTAAGAAAACGAGTAACAACCACATGGATGAAGTGGAGAGATAGCGGGACTGCTGATAAACAAGAGTATTCCACTGAAAACCAGAGGACGAGTATTTGAAGCATGTATAAGATCAGTTTTGCTGTATGATTCTGAGACATGGGCTTTGACGAAGAAGTTGGAGGATGTGTTGGTTGGTTGTGATCCGAGAATGTTGAGATATACGACACATGGAGAGATGAAGTGTCCAGTGAAGAGGTGGCAAGAAAATATGAATTGAAGGAGCTGAGTACAGTGCTGAGAGTTAGGCGATTGAGGTGGTTTGGGCACTTGAAGAGGAGAGAAGGTGGTGAGGCATTAGGGAGTGCTGTTAGAGTGGAAGTTCCAGGTTGCCGTCCACCGGGCAGGCCAAGGAAGACATGGAGGCAGTGTGCTGAAGAGGATCTGGCAGCATTGGCCATTGAAGAAGTTGAGGCAATGGATAGAGATAGTTGGAAGTGTATCATTGGCCATCTAACATCATAAAAATTATGGGAAACTCTGACGTTAAACAGAAAGTAGAAGAAAAAGATTGCCACATCACTCTGTGTTACTGTCATATACATGTTATTGCCATAGGAAGAAAACCTAAATCCATAAAATCTGGTCAACAACTGAATGCTGTTGATGAATGGATTGAATTACCATGTGAAAAAAAAACAATACATAGTGTGACGAGATTCCAAACTTATGATATATGGTGTATGACCTTGATTTATGACATTCAAGAGCTTTGATATTGATCTGCCATAACTATGACACACGCTTCATTAACACCGGGCCTCGGATCCTGCAACATTATATTTCTTTTGAAGTGAATTATAACTTTTCACTGATTTGATTTCTCTAAATTATTCTCTGGCTATTTGGTCACGTCCATCAGACTTGTGAGATCTTGACCTTCCTGACCTGCTACTCGACCTGCTACTTGACCCTCTTGATTTATCTTTTGACCTTTCTGATTTACTCCTTGATTTTTACTTACTCCTCGACCTTCTCGTTCTTGACTTACTCCTTGACCTTGGTGACCCGTTTGACCTCCTACCTGCAGTGTGCGTCCTTTCTCCGCTGCTCAACCTCTCCACACTTTCTCATCGGCCACATCGTCGCCTTGAACGAACGAGACGTATTTTTCCTCCTCGGTAATTCCCTCCCTTCGGTTCTTGACGTGCCTTCCATATCTTCCACCTGAAGGGACTCGGGTGTTTCAGGGGTTTTTTTTTCCTGATTGTGGTAACTCTGTCTTCTGTCACTTGATGCTTCACCTGATCTTCTATATCTTGTTCTCAAGCTCCTCTCCAATGAAGACCTAAAAATGAGGCTTTGATTAACCCCTTGAGATCCAGAATGTAATTTCCATTGTAATTTGGGTACCATTAGACTATTTTCTAGTGAATATAAGTAATATCTTATAGATATGACCTGTTTAGTATCCTTGTCCACTAACTAATTTGGTATATTAAGTTACTTTTCGTAATTTTAAGGCTGACAACAGACAATTTTTTATAGCAAAGGAAAGATCTGGGCGTGAAAGGGTTAAAATGATGTATTTCTGAAGTCTTACACGTGATATGTGCAGTTGTCTAAGATCACCTTTCTTCAAACAACTTTACCATAACTTTTAGAAAATGGAAAGCAACTATTTTTCCACTTTTCATACAAAAGGCCTTTTTCCACACCCTTGGCGTGGCACTTAACGCAAAGCAGGTTGATCACAGACACCTCAAACAATTTGCACAGCCTACAAATACAAGACAGTATTACAACAGATCTTGAATCTTTTATAAAATAATGAATTTGGTTTAATTTTTTTCTTCCATTCCTACAACAACCTGCATCTGGGGGGAAACAGTTACCTCACTGCCTTAGGGGGGGAAACATTTACCTCACTGCCTTAAGGGGAAACAGTTACCTCACTGCCTTAGGGGAAACAGTTACCTCACTGCCTTAGGGGGAAACTGTTACCTCACTGCCTTGGGGGAAACAGTTACCTCACTGCCTTAGGGGGGGAAACATTTACCTCACTGCCTTAGGGGAAACAGTTACCTCACTGCCTTAGGGGAAACAGTTACCTCACTGCCTTGGGGGGAAACAGTTACCTCACTGCCTTGGGGGGAAACAGTTACCTCACTGCCTTAGGGGAAACAGTTACCTCACTGCCTTGGGGGGAAAGTTACCTCACTGCCTTGGGGGGAAACTGTTACCTCACTGCCTTGGGGGGAAACAGTTACCTCACTGCCTTGGGGGGAAAGTTACCTCACTGCCTTGGGGGGAAACTGTTACCTCACTGCCTTGGGGGAAACAGTTACCTCACTGCCTTGGGGGGAAACAGTTACCTCACTGCCTTGGGGGGAAACAGTTACCTCACTGCCTTGGGGGGAAACAGTTACCTCACTGCCTTGGGGGGAAACAGTTACCTCACTGCCTTGGGGGGAAACAGTTACCTCACTGCCTTGGGGGGAAACATTTACCTCACTGCCTTGGGGGGAAACAGTTACCTCACTGCCTTGGGGGAAACAGTTACCTCACTGCCTTGGGGGGAAACAGTTACCTCACTGCCTTGGGGGGAAACAGTTACCTCACTGCCTTCGGGGGAAACAGTTACCTCACTGCCTTGGGGAAACATTGAGTCATCATTTGATTTTCTGTACTACATGAGGGAGGACATTGCGTCTGAGTGAGGAGGGGCTCAAGATATCCTGCGACACAAGCATAAACCAAACTAGTGTGACAATTATCCCCTAACAATAAGAGTCAGATGAAGTGCTCAGTAAATATTTCCTATTGACTGACAGTGGCGTAGCTGGGTATCTATCAATGGGGGGGGCACCTGGGGGGCACAGCTGTGTATGGGGGGGAACCTGGGGGGCACTATGGCAAGCAGAACTCTGGGCAGACATTCAGAGAGTTAAAGGGCACGGTGTTTAGCTTAACTAACTTCGGAAATACTTTGGAACTCAACCGTCCGGCTTTGACTGAAATGAACTACCGCACTGTATTGTATGCTTATTGTACTTCACATCTGTAAAGGTTCCAGCGTGCGCTCAGCCTTGGTTAACCCACACGGCCGCTATGAAATATGAGGTGCCTCAAAAAATTCTAAGTCCAGTTAGGTTAGGTTAGGTACTTTGTGGTTAAGGTTAGGTTAGGTAAGGTTAGGTATACTTTGTGGTTAAGGTTAGGTATACTTTGTGGTTAGGTTAGGTTAGGTATACTTTGTGGTTAAGGTTAGGTTAGGTATACTTTGTGGTTAAGGTTAGGTTAGGTTAGGTATACTTTGTGGTTAAGGTTAGGTTAGGTTAGGTTAGGTATACTTTGTGGTTAAAGTTAGGTTAGGTTCGGTTAGGTTAGGTTAGGTATACTTTGTGGTTAAGATTAGGTTAGGTTAGGTTAGGTATACTTTGTGGTTAAGGTTAGGTTAGGTATACTTTGTGGTTAAGGTTAGGTTAGGTTAGGTTAATTTTTACATATAGTGACTTTGATGATTTTTTGGGGAGCCATAAATCACTTATATTTGCTTCCCCCACCCAAAAACCCCGTATTCCCGCCAGTTCCCCAGGCTTGTTGGCTAGAGGGGGAAGAAAAAAAAGATAGGGGTGAAGGACTTCTTCCAAAGTTTTACCCTAACTTCCTCTATTTCTACAACCCGGAGCTCGCGGGGATTCTGCAGAACAGCTGATGGATGTCGCTAGGTCGTGGAGGCCGCTCTAGACAGGTTCCTCAGGACCTTACCAGATGAGCCCCCAGTGCCTGGCTACACTGCCCGCTGTCGAGCCCCCAACTCAATCGTAGATCAAGTGGACCTTCTACACAGGGACACCAAGACTACAAGCAGCGGTGGACCACCACGACTGTGAGGCATGACCCTCTAAACTTGAAACAAGTAAACAAGTAAGTAAGCATGGACGTTAGCCTCTCTGAATGTAGCAACAGGGGATTCTGATGCCAGACAGTAGAGTTTTATTAGAGCACTAGCCGCAAAGCCGCCCTCCGGGCGGACTTTTTGGCTAGCTCCTGCGGAGGGCTATTGGTGGTGGGCCTTCGGCCCATCACCTGTTTGGTGGGCCAAGGGCCCACCAAAACTCCAGATACCGGACTCTGGACTCCGGACTCCGGACACCGGACTCTCCAGATAGCCCCTTCTAACTTTCCTGAAATCATGGATGTAGAAATGTATGTATTACCCCCACCCATTCACTCACTCATTACCCATCACCCCCAACCCATTCACTCACCCATTACCCATCACCCCCCACCCATTCACTCACCCATTACCCATCACCACACACCCATTCACTCACCCACTACCCATCACCCCCCACCTATTCCCTCACCCATCACCCATCACCCCCAACCCATCACCCCCCACCCATTCACTCACCCATCACCCCCCACCCATTCACTCACCCATTACCCATCACCCCACCCATTCACTCACCCATTACCCATCACCCTACATCAAGGTTTCCTCAATTCTCGCAACCCACTTTTTTTTCACAATTATCGCTAATAGGCTGCTAAAAAAAAAAAAAAAAAAAAAAAAAAAGTGATCGGATCATCTCATAATTGGGCTTAAAACCTTCCCCTGGTCAACCCGGTTCCAAAAATGTGCCATATGAGGTGATTGCGCCACGGGGGGCGGAACCTATACCAGACACACACACACACACACAGACAGACAGACAGACAGACACACTTTCGCTTAATTATTATAGATAGCGTCAGTCACGATATTTACCATTACCCATCACCCCCCACCTATTCCCTCACCCATCACCCATTCACTCACCCATCACCCCACACCCATTACCCATCACCCCACCCATTCACTCACCCATTACCCATCACCCTACATCAAGGTTTCCTCAATTCTCGCAACCCACTTTTTTTCACAATTATCGCTAATAGGCTGCTAAAAAAAAAAAAAAAAAAAAAAGTTATCGAATCATCTCATAAGTGGGCTTATGACCTTCCCCTGGTCAACCCGGTTCCAAAAATGTGCCATATGAGGTGATTGCGCCACGGGGGGCGGAACCTATACCACACACACACACACACAGACAGACAGACAGACACACACTTTCGCTTATATTATTATAGATAGCGTCAGTCACAGGTCCAAGCAGATTACGGCAGCCATGGCCAGTGGGGGGGCACCTGGGGGGCTCCGGATTCTCATGGGGGGACACGTAGCAACAGCCATCACTTTGCAGGGAGGATTAAACAACCTAAACAGTCAACAGTCACACGTAAACAGTCACTCCCTCCTTCCCTCTTCCCACTCCCACTCATAGCGGCGCCGCCAGGACAGGGTGACAGGGGTGGCCAAGGGCGGACACAGACCTAGTGTGGGGTGGCCATGACATATAGCCATTAAAAAGAAATGGTTGAATTTTCATGAGACCTCTGGTGGGTGAAACTCAGATCTGGGGTGGCCAATGAGATGTCTTAGGTTGCCGTGGCCCGTGGACACACCCTGGATCCACCACTGCCCACTCCTCTCTCCCACTCCCTCCCTTTATCTCTCGACTCAACTTGCACTGCAGAAACATCAAGAAAAGCAGCAAAACACGGCGTTGGTTGGCCAAAAAGAAACCCTTGCCTCCTCCCGACTGCCTGCTCACACACGTGTTCCTTCCTCCTCCCAGGCAGTGTTGCCAAATGTGCCGGACGTAAAAGAGCTGGATTGAGGTATGAAATGCGCTAGAAAAGTTTTCGTCTCCTCACCTCAGTGACCTCACACCTTTTTTATGTATGTATGTATGTGTATGTGTATGTATGTGCATATGTATATGTATATATATGTAATAGATGTAAATAAATATATAAAAAAAAAAAAAAAAAATCCTCCCCTCTATTGATTATAATTATTGTAATAGTAGCTAGATAATGGTTATTATAATAGTATTAAACATTATTACTTTTACAGTGTATTGATAATGGTACTGCTTATTATTTTTTTCTTAGTCAGACTCTTAAATTATTGTTCATAAATTCACAGAAAAAAAAAATTAGATAGTACACTCATACACGAACAAAACTGTATAACAGGTGATCTGTAGCATCAGCAACAATCAAACTGTGTGTACATGCAACATATTGTGTGTGCGCACGTCCAGGTGTGAAAAGGGAGTTTATCTCATGGGGAATTGCAATTAAGGCTCTCTCTCCGTCCAGCGGACGATAAAGCCGAATTTCGCAATTAGAGAGAACTGCAACTCCGAAATGCCAGTGGTCGCTGGCAGTTTTAACTCACAATTTGGTGAAAAGTTGGTAAACTTGAAAGAAAAATATGGGCTTATTCCACTGCACTTAAAACACAAAAGTATAATTTTAAGAACGATTTTCTTCTATATGTATATTGTATAGAAGCCTGAGTCTGTAAAACATGCATTTAACCAAATAACCAAGTAGGTTATAGTTGAGGAGGCGAGGTAAATGTTACTCTATGATATTATATAGTCAATAACGTATGTTTAGAAGTTATCTATACCTAGGCAGTCATATTTTCCTGTTATTATTGTGTATCAATCAGATAGAAAGCCTGGAAGTGCAATGAGTCGACGCGTGAAGTGGCAATGTTTTGATTCAATCTCCCCGCCCACCACTCCCCGCCGCGGCGTGTCGCCTCCACAATTATAACCTACATTGTCGCAGCAACAAGCCGATTTCGGCATTCTTTATTCTTCGTTTTTCCAAGGCATTGCTTATTGTATTTTGACAAGCGTTTGCCAGACGCAGCAGTACTGTCTTAGAAAACAGTGTGAACATCACCCAAATTTTACATGCCACAATATACATGTTAAAAATATATTAAGCTTTGCTACTCGAG
The DNA here is from genome assembly GCA_016584305.1 of Chionoecetes opilio. Taxonomy (NCBI): domain Eukaryota; kingdom Metazoa; phylum Arthropoda; class Malacostraca; order Decapoda; family Majidae; genus Chionoecetes; species Chionoecetes opilio. Next base: position 192,361 of record JACEEZ010026277.1, on the reverse strand, counting down.
GCGAGTAATTTGCATTAAATTGCTATTATAGAACGTTCCATCGTAATGAATGTCATCCATATAATTAGTAGAACAACAGAAGAACTATATTTTTTGGTATTCAGATGCGGTGCATCAATGTTTATCGCGAAATTAATTTATGAAAAATATTAGTCGCGGAGCCAAAACACAGTAGACCAACCTTTGAGTTAAAACTGCCAGCGACCACTGGCATTTCGGAGTTGCAGTTCTCTCTAATTAGAGAGAACTGCAACTCCGAAATGCCAGTGGTCGCTGGCAGTTTTAACTCACAATTTGGTGAAAAGTTGGTCAAACTTGAAAGAAAAATATGGGCTTATTCCACTGCACTTAAAACACACAAGTATAATATTAAGAACGATTTTTTTCTTATATGTATATTGTATAGAAGCCTGATTCTGTAAAACATTGTATATAACCAAATAACCAAGTAGGTTATAGTTGAGGAGGCGAGGTAAATGCTACTCTATGATATTATATAGTCAATAACGAATGTTTAGAAGTTATCTTTACCTAGGCAGTCATATTTTCCTGTTATTATTGTGTATCAATCAGATAGAAAGCCTGGAAGTGCAATGAGTCGACGCGTGAAGTGGCAATGTTTTGATTCAATCTCCCCGCCACAATCTCCCCGCCCACCACTCCCCGCCGCGGCGTGTCGCCTCCACAATTATAACCTACATTGTCGCAGCAGCAAGCCGATTTCGGCATTCCTTATTCTTCGTTTTTCCAAGGCATTGCTTATTGTATTTTGACAAGCGTTTGCCAGACGCAGCAGTACTGTCTTAGAAAACAGTGTGAACATCACCCAAATTTTACATGCCACAATATACATGTTAAAAATATATTAAGCTTTGCTACTCGAGGCGAGTAATTTGCATTAAATTGCTATTATAGAACGTTCCATCGTAATGAATGTCATCCATATAATTAGTAGAACAACAGAAGAACTATATTTTTTGGTTTTCAGATGCGGTGCATCAATGTTTATCGCGAAATTAATTTATGAAAAATATTAGTCGCGGAGGGAAAACACAGTAGACCAACCTTTGAGTTAAAACTGCCAGCGACCACTGGCATTTCTCGAGTTTCAGTTCTCTCTAATTGGACCACCCTCTCCTAACTCCCCTCCCTCCCATGGCCACCTGCTTCTCCCCTCCACTAATCCTTAAACTTCTCACCAATTCATGCCAGGTCACAGAAGAGATAATCAGGAAATACCGAGGCTTGACCTGGCCCGGCCTCACCACATCCATAGCAGTTTTTGCTTTCAACCAGGGTGCTAGGAAAAATGCGCTAGAATAAAAATGCACTGAAAAACGCGCTATGCGCAAAACACAAATACGCGCTGTTTGTGACGCCAATGCGCCAGCAGAACTAGCGCGTTACCCGCTAGTTTGGCAACACTGCTACCAGGCCAGCTGTCTGCCCTGCACCTTCCCAGTCGCCATGGCAACCCCTTGCCATACAGTACCCGCAGGATGGTTAAATCAAATGAAGGATGTGTATTTGTTGCAGGAAGATTAATTAAATTACTCAGGGAGGAGGAATGGGATTCCGGGAGAATGTCCGCAAGACAAGGAGCCTGGAAGGAGGTCGGGAGAGGGAGGAAAAGAACTGGAGCGGGCAGAAGTAAATGCCATGCCACTCCATGTGTAGTAATACTGTATATATACACACACACGGAGGCAAACAAGGATATTAGAACTGTCTATATATCCTTGGATGCAAACTAGCAATGTAGTTCATCAAAAGGATCGAGTTATGTCTTTTTCATTGCGTTTATGGACCACTTGACATCGCGGCTTGCTGAAGGGAAGGAGGGAGTGCGCGTGGCGCGGGACCTTTAAATTATTGTCCCTTTAAATTTTAGTGTTTTAAGCTTTGACAGGCTGGCTGTTACCATACGCCAGGCGCACTGGATTAATTTTTCAGACATTTTCGATATTGAGAAGAAAAAATAAAGTAATCCTACGTAGATAACACTATAGTCGCCACCTGCACTAATGTCGCCAGCCGCCATATATTACGAATTATAGCATCACTACTTATTTTTATGTGCCACTGAAAATGATACACAGTAGTTTATATTATGTACATCACACTACATGTCTTCAGTGGCACATAAAAGTCTGTAGTGATGCTAAAATTCGTAATATATTGTGCCTGGCGACATTAGTGCAGTGGCAAGTGACTGGCGACTATAGTGTTATCTACGGTACAACAGGGGAGCCGCTGGAATTGGAGTGCAGTCAATGGACAATGAATTAGCTATTGTATGACAGATTTGAAGGACACAATACGAAAGAATTACTATAAAAAACATAGTAAATGCCTTTGTTTAAACTATTGACCTTCCCCTTTGTCTCTTATGACTTATCTACACATTATAAGGTCAGAGTACTGTGACCTTACTCTGTATCCACACATTATAAGGTCAGTACTGTTTCTGGCCTTACTCTCAGTATCTACACATTATAAGGTCAGAGCACGTAGTTCTGACCTTACTATCAGACTATCTATCCACACATTATAAGGTCAGAATACTGTGACCTTACTCTGTATCTACACATTATAAGGTCAGAGTACTGTGACCTTACTCTGTATCTACACATTATAAGGTCAGAATACTGTGACCTTACTCTCTGTATCCACACATTATAAGGTCAGAATACTGTGACCTTACTCTGTATCTACACATTATAAGGTCAGAGTACTGTGACCTTACTCTGTATCTGCACATTATAAGGTCAGAGTACTGTGACCTTACTCTCTGTATCTACACATTATAAGGTCACTCCCTATTGACTCCCCACTAACTACCCCATGACTGAGTCCATTCCAATCATTGACCACCCTATTTGTGAACCAGTTTCTCCCTATTTCTTTTTAAATCTACACTTTTCCAGTTTGAATCCGTTACTGCTTGTTCTAGCCTGTTCTAATAGCCCATACACATGCACACACTACCATGTATTTACACTGGCTTGAAATGATCCATGTTAAACAGTAACGTATGACAAATATCTTTTTATTTCCTTCATAAAACTAAAACTCCCTGACATGTACGTGTTCGGTTACAAACTGTGTTTATTTAAAGTGGCAGTCAACACACACACACACACACACACACACATTGAAGGTATATACATTTTAATCTTTCGTCACAGTTATCAAAACATCCATTTCTTCACAAAAAAGTCCACCATTATCTGAATTTCAAGTGCGACACAATTGTAATTTAAACATCGACTAATAACTAAGAATTACACTTATGAACACAAATGTCTCAACATTCTTCCAGTTCACTTGTGCTAAATTAATGACACGATTCGCCTCTTGAAAATTAAGCACAGAATGAAGTGGAATGTAATTTCTTTTAAGTTACGTATATTTTGTCGTTTTAGCAGCATTTACATGTTGAAAGTACCCTAACGGAGAGGCGACGGTGGTGAGAAACTATAGCAAGGATACTATATCATTATCCTTGGTTGAGTGTGTGCTGCTCCCTGAACAAGCAAGAATCCCGGACAACATCTCTCCCTCCCTCTCTCTCTCTCTCTCTCTCTTCCTGTTTAACGTCAGATTTTCCCATAGTGTCTTACGAGGTTAGACGGTCAATGATACGCTTCCAATTCTATTCTATTGTCGGCGTTTATCAATAAAATTTGCGGCATCCTGGACAACATGAAACACACAATGCTACACTATGACAAGACTCGCAGCCTCCACAACCACCGACACACAAGCTTGACAGAATAACAGCGAATTAACACTGATACATTGGCTGCCTTTTTTTCGCCTTTTTACTTAGGAATAACACACACACACACACACACACACATGAGCAATTAAGAACAGTGTCTTTGTGTACAATTTGAAGACCCTTATCAAAAGTTTGAAGCACAATCCTATCACCATTCTATTATACTCTGTTTTTTAACGAGGTGAAAAATCCTGACCCCTTGCTGCTTACTGACTGATATTGATGCCGGGAAAAAGGGAATACTACGCTTCTTCTAAATTTCAGTTGTATTTTATCACAGTTAACCATATTATCAGGTAAACGTAGGCATCATTTTAAGCATGAGACCTTAAGATAGAATGGAATTTTCGCCTCGTAAAAAAAAAAAAAAAAAAAAAGACTACATTTAACATACGGACAAATTGTACGAGGTTACCGACTCTCACTCGTATGTTGACCTTCTGGCGGCATAAAAAAAACGGTCATTCAAGGTCGCAGGGTCATTCAGGGTTATTTCGCAGGGTCATTCAGGGTCTTTCAGGGTCACCGCATCAGTCGTAGGTTTCATATGGGAAGCTTATGAATCTTTGAGGTGTACAAAATGGTCACAGACGGTGTACACAGGCAATGATGTAACGTGAGGAATCCACAATATAAAATAGTGCAAAATACCTACATAGGAGGAACTAGCAAGTGGCTGCGACTGTCCACTGCTGATTTTGTCACAAGATACACTTATTTTGTCACAAGATATACACTCGTCATCACACTGCATAAGTACGTAGAGTAATTTGAATTATGAAAATAAATGAAAAAGAACACAAAGTAACACAGATAGTATTTTAAGTTATGAAAAGAAATTAAATAAATAAATACTGAAGAATACAGAAAGTAACACAGATACTAATTTGAGTTATGAAAAGAAAAAAAGATAAATAAATGAAGAACACACTGAAAAATAAAAATAATTCTAGAACATGAATGAAAAACAGATCACTAACTTTGTACCTCCACAGAGCACACAGTTCCATGTCATTACAGGAACTACCACGTGTAGGTCTGGCGGCCTCTTGTAGCTTCCTTATTTTCTTATGTTCTTATTACAGGAACTACCACGTGTAGGTCTCGCGGCCTCTTGTAGCTTCCTTATTTTCTTATGTTCTTATTACAGGAACTACCACGTGTAGGTCTCGCGGCCTCTTGTAGCTTCCTTATTTTCTTATGTTCTTATTACAGGAACTACCACGTGTAGGTCTCGCGGCCTCTTGTAGCTTTCTTATGTTCTTGTGTTCTTATGTCATGCTCTTGAATGAGAGTGTTTGCCGAGGCCTTCGCTGCGGTCCTGACGTGGATGTAGTGTGGAAGTTTTGAAGTGGTTAAAGGGATACAATAAAGGCCATGTAGGAAAAGTTCTTATGGCTACCGTAGATAACACTATAGTCGCCAGTCACTCGCCACTGCACTAATGTCGCCAGGCACAATATATTACGAATTTTAGCATCACTACAGACTTGTATGTGCCACTGAAGACATGTAGTGTGATGTATATAATATAAACTACATGTGCATGCGTCTTCAGTGGCACATAAAAGTCTGTAGTGATGCTAAATTTTTTAATATATTGTGCCTGGCGACATTAGTGCAGTGGCAAGTGACTGGCGACTATAGTGTTATCTACGGTAGTCATTAGAGAGGGTTTACTGTACGTCATAAAACACAATGTCAATTATTCTAATGTGAAAAAATAAACAACAACTTTGGTGCAACTACTTTTATCATAAAATATTCATCATGCATACGTACACACAACAGCACCAACACTTACCATGCCTTTCACTGTCCCGGGAGACACTTTAGCCAGCCGTGATCACAGGTTCAGTTTTCCAGATATGAAACAATTGAGGTGGAAACACAATGCAAACCTGAGTACACCATCTGTGTGTGTGTGTGTGTGTGTGTGTAGGTGTGTGTAGGTGTGTGTGTGTGTGTGTGTGTGTGTGTGTGTGTGTGTGTGTGTGTGTGTGTGTTTACCTAGCTGTGGTATACGGGAAATGAGTTACACGGGTGGAGTCCATGTTTCATTTGGCTGATGTTAACTTTAAATTCATGAATTCTGTAATCTTCTTGTCTTTTTCAGTGTGTGTGTATGTGTGTGTGTGTTACTGTGTGTGTGTGTGTGTGTGTGTGTGTGTGTGTGTGTGTGTGTTATGACATACAGGGCCTAAGGTATACTCGTGTGGTCCCGTCTCTGTATCTATATTCATCCCGTTTTTCTATAAATTACTGCACACTTTTCAACACTACCACCCCTTATTCTACTCCATTTCAGGCGTCTATACTGCTATGGTGTGTGTGTGTGTGTGTGTGTGTGTGTGTGTGTGTGTGTGTGTGGTGTGTGTGTGTGTGCATGTGTGTGTGTGCATGTGTGTGTGTGTGTGTGCGTGTGTGTGCAGTATTTGAATCTAGACACAGCTCGCACTACTGACAAATTACTTCACTTCCAAATGGTTTATAAAAATGGTATAAATATTCTTAGAGCTTCTATTACATTACTTACTTAGACTATTTACATGTAGAGACAAAGTGCTCCTTGGTGGCCGGGAACTCAGGGAAAGTTCTCCTAACACGTAAGTTTCTCTCGTAATCCTGCCGTTAACTTTCACGCGAAGGTCCGCTGTCTAATGAGTCAACGACATCAACAAAACAACCAATTATAAGCTGTTATGACCTCTCAGGACGAAATGAATATCTTGCAACTCTTACATATGGAAAACAGTCGTCAGGTGGTCAGTGCGGAGTCAATAGGGAGCTTTAACCCCTTGAGGCCCAGAATGTAATTTCCATAGTCATTTGGGTATACCATAGGACGATTTTTGTGAATATAAGCAATATTTTATAGATATGACCTGTTTAGTATTCTTGTCCACTAGCGAATTTGGTATATTAAGTTACTTTTCGTAATTTTATGCCTCGATAACACATTTTTTTTTATAGCAAAGGAAAGATCTGGGCGTGAAGGGGTTAAAAGGAGGCTGGATAAATTCATGGATGGGGATGAAAGGTGGATGTAGGTAGTGTTTAAAGTAACAGGAACTACCACGTGTAGGTCTCCCAGCCTCTTGTAGCTTCCTTATTTTCTTATGTTCTTATCTGACTACCTTTCTTGAGACACTACTGACCACAGATAAACGGCATCAAATAAACATGTGTATTTTGTGAAAGAAAAAACAAATTTCTTTATAAGTTTGTCTCGCAACGTAAAATACTTACGTCTGTTGTCTGACAAAAGCTCATTAATTAAATCCATAAATAAATACTTTCTCTGTGTCTACTAATAAGAGAAGCAAAATTAAAACAAAGAATTAATTCATAAATAGAACATGACTATTTGCAGCTTTTCACATTTTTACTGTTTCTTGCTACAGCTTTTGAGCCGAGCCACTGACTGGTGATGACGTGACCGAGGCAAAGGCTAGGTCAATGCAAGGAAGAGCCACCAGACAACAGAGGTCATATGGCGCTGGGTGAGAGAAAAGGGAAGAGAAAGTAGCACTGGTTAAGAGAAAAGGGAAGAGAAAGTAGCGCTGGGTAAAAGAGAAGGGACGAGAAAGTAGCGCTGGTTAAGAGAAAAGGGAAGAGAAAGTAGCACTGGTTAAGAGAAAAGGGGAGAAAGTACCACTCGGTAGAGAAAATAGCACTGGGGAAGAGAGAAAGGAAGAGAAAGTAGCACTGGGTGAGAGTAAAGGGAAGTGGCAATGCATAGGGAATGACAAAAAAAAGAAAAAAAGTGTGAGGCTCACAACCCACCAACCCAACCCTCACTGAACTGAACTGAACTGAACTGACACGATGTATGTATGAAGACACTATGATGTGAATGAAGGGAAGCGAGGCTGTTAAAAGATGATTAGATTAAATGGAGGCAAAAAATAAGAGAAGAAGAACATGGAGAGGTACGTATCTCTCTCTCTCTCTCTCATCATAATATCTTACAATGAAGTGCCTCTCATAAAGAATCTCTGTCCAGTGCTCTTATTTCACCATTGGAAATACCTTTAAATTTTGGTAAATGATTGGAATGGACTCAGTAGACAGGTAGTCAGTGCAATCAATCTTTAAAAGGAGGCTGGATAAATTCACGGATGGGGATGAAAGGTGGATGTAGGTAGTGTTAAGTAACAGGAACTACCACGTGTAGGTCTCCCAGCCTGTTGTAGCTTCCTTATTTTCTCATGTTCTTTAATATTCAGAATGTGTTTCCAGGATATGTATGTCTGTGAGGGAGCTGGTGTGGGTTTAGTTAGAGCCAGCCCACACGTTTAGGAGAAGGCCTAATGCATGATAAACAATTAATAATAATAAATATATGTGTAACTGAATAATATTGATACATTTCAGATTTGAGATGCAAACCACACAAAATATTACCAAACTTTTCATAATGACGCATACGGCATCACTGAACTTTCTCAAAATAATCAGTATGTGTCAAGGCGTCTTCCCGGCCGCCTGTGTTCTCCAGACGTCAACAACAAGGTACAACAGACGCAGGATCAAGCAAGCTTGTATCATCTCTACACTCTCATTCCCATGACACCAACTGAAAGGAGATATTTTCTCTCAACAAGATTTTACTACATGTATTTTGTCACACATCCCCATCCCCTGGCTCAAGGGGGACAGTAACCGCCTGAATTTCTCAGTGGAAAAATCCCTGCGAACGAGCGGGGCCGGGAAACACAGCATTGTGAAAAAGATGTTTGTATAGTACAGCTATGCACCAATAATATCCGACAGTATATTTATTTCAGTGTTCTTGGTATCACCATCACCTCTGGCTTCCCTCCAATGCTTCTGAGACATGTTGGGGTGATCAGCTGTCTGTAAATACCACAATGTGTACTTACAGACAGGATTATTTATATCTTGAGAAGTCTGTAACTTGAGCGTATGTCAGCAGGGGAGTGGCCGTGAAGGTGGCATACAATGGACTCGGCCTAGCTTTGGGCCGTGTAATGATCCTGCCCTCACTGCCATAGCCTGTAGTGTGGCAAGGGACATGAAGTGAGGCCGGTGTGACGGCACCCACAACACAGTGCCAGGTGCCAGGCGCAACCCACCAAGTACTGGACTGGCACTGGCCATCATTCGTACAGGAACTAACATGTGTAGGTCTCGCGGCCTCTTGTAGCTTCCCTATTTTCTTATGTACTGTCGTTAGGTGATCAGTGTGGAGTCAATAGGGAGCTTTAAAAGGAGGCTGGATAATTTCATGGATGGGGATGAAAGGTGGATGTAGGTAGTGTTAAGTAACAGAACTACCACGTGTAGGTCTCGTGGCCTCTTGTAGCTTCCTTATTTTCTTATGTTCTTATGTTCATTCACTGTACTGGCATGTCATGTTGTACTGGTATGTCCTCTGTCTATCATGTTGTCTCCACACCAGACTTGTGGCGGATATTCATTCCTTACATGAACTACCTCGTGAAGGTCTCGCGGCCTCTTGTAGCTTCCCTATGTTCTGATGTTCTGATGTGGCAAGTGTGCTGGACAATGTGTAATGCTGTGGCAGGGGAGTGTCGTCAAGTCTGATCAACCCGAACCATTCGATGTAATTAACTTGCAACGTAATGATAAAGTAAGATTTTAACCCCTTGAGGCCCAGAACGTAATTTTCATTGTAATTTGACTACCATTAGATGATTTCTAATGAACATAAGCAATGTTTTTATAGATATGACCAGTTTAGTATCCTTGCCCACTAACTAATTTGGTTTATTTAGTTACTTTTTGAAATTTTATGGCTCGACAACTTACAATTTTTTATAGCAAAGGAAAGATCTGGGCGAGAAGGGGTTAACATGATATTGTTTGGAGCGTCAGATCAAGAAACCAAACATTATCCATGGGGAGGAATAATGGGTTGGCAGTGCAGGTGGCAGTAGGCGAATGACTCCAACAACCAACACCAGGGTTTGTACTTCACCTTAGTACAGGAAAGTAGGGTCTTATTCCAGAGGAACACCGAATTCACTTTGGTGGACAAATCTGTTTTTTTCTGGTGAGTTTTGATGTGTTTTGAATTAATCTGCTAACCGTTTCTGTCGCATTTTTTTTTTTTTTTTAGGTAAAGGTTAGGTTAGGTAAATCTTAGGTTAGGTATAGGCTCAGTTAGGTTCAATTTGTTTTTTGGTTATTTTCGTTGCAAATCACAAAAAAAAAAAAAAAAAAAAAAAAAAAAAAAAAAAAAATTGCGACAGAAACGGTTAGCAGATAAATTCAAAACACATCAAAACTCACCAGAAAAAAAATATTTCGTCCACCATAGGAAGTTCGGTGCTCATCTGGAAATTTACCGAAAGTGGGATCTTAGCATTACTTGCAGACAACCCAATGTAAATGAGTGGAGAGAGGAGGTGAAAGCTTGGTGGAGGCGATGGAGGTAGACCGAGGGTTGGGGAAGGAATGGCTAACTTCACTAACATAACTAAGAGTAACTTCTATTAAACACAACTGGTAACAAATTCAAGATATAATGACAAAACGCAATTCATGATAATAACAATAATAATAATAAAAATTGCAATACGTAACAATCTCAAACAAAACTACAAAAAAACCTGTCATTAAAACTGCTTAGTACTTATGCACAACCACACACACACATACACATACACATACACACACACACACACACACAGATTCAGTTCCTATGAGTTCCTCCACAAGGCAAGACACTCCCAAGACCCAACTCCCACCCCAGAGACTCAGCTTTGAGGAGCCTCAACCATCAGTCCTGAGCCGCCTTCCGCTCATGACTCCGCTTGTGTATCCGCTTGTGGTAGCTCTGGGCAAAGGAGTTCACTATGCTCAACACAAAGTAAACAATCATCAGCATTATCAGCTTCTCAAAGACCCAGGCCAGGATGTTGGCTTGATCCTGTGGGCACGAAGAGGAGGGAGACATAAGAACATAAGAACATAAGAAAATAAGGAAGTTAAATAAGGGAAGAACCAAGGGAGAAAACTTTTATTATCACCCCTTAATTAATCACCCCTGGTGAAAATTATTAATATCTGTACTAAAGACACGTGAATGGAAAGGTAAAAAAAAGGGGGAACTAAGGAAAATGGTTAACCCCTTACATAAGAACATTAGAAAATAAGGAAGTTACAAGAGGCTGGGAGACCTACACGTGGTAGTTTGGGGAGGCGGTAGCGGAGTGGTTAGCGTCTCCGACTGGCGTTCTCGGTGACCCGAGTTCGATCCCCGAAGAAAACCAAAACCTTTCTGCATCGTCGAGTGGCTTAAGAACACCCACATGCCCTGCCCATCAACTCCACCTTCAATTGCGAGTGCATCGGAGGACACAGGGGGGCGGCATGAGCCTCTAATCACAGGCGTCACTATAAGAATCCTGCCTGCGCCACCAAGGGCGAGGACCAACCATCAGAGCCCTCAAGTGAACCTCCAGAGCCTACCATCCGAGCCCTGGGTCACCACCGCCTACAGGCGCTATAGGCACAAATGTAAAAAAAAAAAAAAGTTCCTGTCACTTAACACTACCTACATCCACCTTTCATCCCCATCCATGAAATTGTCTAGCCTCCTTGTAAAGCTACCTATTGACTCCGCACTACTCCGAGACATCAAGAGTTAGGTGCGTGAAGCCTTGTGATGAATGGGAGGGTAGCGGGCTGGGGTGTGTGAGGGAGAGAGGGGATGCATCTCGGCTCAAGATGTCCTCAAGACTACAGTGTGACTTAAGGTTTGTTTTCCACCCCTCACTCACCTGTCCCGATGGTCCCGTGCCAGGCTTTCGGTGGAACTTTTTCCTCTGCTTCTCCAGGAAGTTCTTGAAGGGCTGCTCCAGCTTGTGGCCCACCCCAGGCAGGTGCACCAGCAGCCCCACCGCCCGCGCCAGCAACGACTCGTTGAAGGCAATGATCACAAACATTTTCTGGATGTGCATCTTAACGACGGCCTTGCCGATCAGCGTGGCGCCAAAGAAGGTCCAGAAGGGAACCAGGAAGTGGCCACAGGTGATGCCGGCCAGGTCAAACAGGGGGTTAGGGATCTGAAAGGTGACACCAATAAGAACATAAGAACATAAGAAAATAAGGAAGCTACAAGAGGCTGCGAGACCTACACAAGGTAGTTCCTGTCTTTAATTATTTTAGCATGGACGTTTTTGTACATTGCGTATGTCGCTGGCACTGTCCGCAGCATAGGGTGTGAAAGTACGGTGCACGGCGCTGGCACTGTCCGCAGCATAGGGTGTGACAGTACGGTGCACAGCGCTGGCACTGTCCGCAGCATAGGGTGTGACAGTACGGTGCATGGCACTGGCACTGTCCGCAGCATAGGGTGTGACAGTACGGTGCACAGCGCTGGCACTGTCCGCAGCATAGGGTGTGACAGTACGGTGCACAGTGCTGGCACTGTCCGCAGCATAGGGTGTGACAGTACGGTGCACAGCGCTGGCACTGTCCGCAGCATAGGGTGTGACAGTACGGTGCACAGCGCTGGCACTGTCCGCAGCATAGGGTGTGACAGTACGGTGCATGGCACTGGCACTGTCGAGCTGGGTTACAAGTACGGCACAGGGGCTGGGCGGGTACAGTACGGTGCACAGCGTGGCACTGTCCGCAGCATAGGGTTACATACGGTGCATAAGATGCAAAGTAACTGGCTAAAATGATGAATTCACTCTAGGCTAAATTACATGGTGCATAAAAAAAGTAACGAAAAGTTTTTTGTGGTTCATTATAAACAAAACAAAACTTGCCATGAGGTCAATCACCACCACTAAAACCACAGCCACCACCACCACAGAATCAATATAGGGTTACACATTAACACCATTATTCACCAAGACTGATGGCATGGGTGTACATTTAGAAAATAGCACTAGAAAAAACAATGTACAATGTTGTAATAAGATGCTACACAGGGCACAGTGGTACACTTTTCCCTGCACGGCACGGCACCTCTGCGTTCACTCACCGAGGCACAGGCCAGAATCCCGAAGAATCCGACGCGCTCCACCAGCTTCTCGACGGACAGCTTGGCGCGGTCGATGAAGGACATGTCTTCGGGCCGCTCCTTCATGCGCTGCAGCTCCTCAAACTCCGCCATCTCCTCGTCGTCCGGGTCATAGCCAGACAGCCGGGCCCCTCGCGCCATGAAGTACGGAGGCAGCTCACCTGACCACATAACAACATAAGAACATAAGAACACAAGAACATAGGAAAATAAGGCCCGTACCGAGAGTCACGATGAAGGCTGAGCGAAGGTCGTCGCTCAACCTTCATCATGACTCTCGGTACGGGCCTAAGGTTTCAGGAGAGGGAGGTAAGAACATAAGAACATGGGAAAATAAGGAAGCTACTTATCATTATTCTCTTACTATCTTCTTCATAGGGACTGGCAACTAAGCGGGATTTTTGTTACCTCTTTTTTTTCTTCTTTTTTTTGCCCTTGGCCCGTCCTTTGTGACGTTATTTTTTTAAAAAAAAAAAAAAAAAAAAAAAAAAAAAAAAAAAAAATTCATTTGTGAGTAAAAAAAAAACTGGCCCGTCCTTTGTGATTAATTAAAAAATTGGCAGTCCTTTGTATTTCAAAACAAAAAAAAAGCTTGGCCAGTCCTTTGTGATAAAAACAACAACTTGGCCAGTCCTTTGTGATGTAAAAAAAAAAAAAAAAAAAAAATTGGCCAGTTTTTTCTGATGTCAAAAAAAAAAAAAAAAAATTGTGATGTAAAAAATAAATAATAATAATAATAATAATAATAATAATAATAATTCCAAAATAATACCCCCAGCATGGTATAAGACTCACCCAGGGCCGTGCCGGCGCCCCACATGAAGGCCTCGAGGCGCACTTTGGACATGATGGAGAGGATGGACATCTCCTTGCCTCCCAACACCTCCTCCTCGGGACACAAGATGCTGAAACACAACAACAGAACTCTCTTGAAGTCCTTATTCATATTACATCATAAGAACATAAGAACATAAGGAAGCTACAAGAGAAATTAAGCTACATCTCCTTGCCTCCGAACACCTCCTCCTCGGGACACAAGATGCTGAAACAACATAACAACAGTCATCTCTTGAAGTCCTTATTCATATTACATTTATGCACGACACAACAATCGTCTCTTTAACCCCTTGAGGCCCAGAACATAATTTCCATTGTAATTTGGCAACCATTAGACGATATTTAGTAAACATAAGCAATATTTAATAGATATGACCTGTTTAGTATCCTCGACCACTAATAAATTTGGTATATTCAGTTCCTTGCAGTTTCCTATGTAAGTTTATGGCTCAAAAACATACAATCTTTTATAGCAAAGGAAAGATTTAGGTGCGAAGGGGTTAAGTCCTTATTCATATAACATCATAAGAACATAAGGAAGCTACAAGAGGCTGGTTTTTTTTTAACGAGGTGAAAAATCCTGACCCCTTGCTGCTTACTGGCTGATATTTGATGCCAGGAGAAGGGAATACTACTCTTTTCATAATTTCAGCTGTATTTTATCATAGTTAACCATATTATCAGGTAAACATAGGCATCATTTGAAGCACGAGACCTTAAGATAGCATGGAATTTTCGCATCTTTAAAAAAATACAACTATAAATAAGATAAGATAAGAAAATAGATAAGAAAATAAGGATAAAATACGGAAAATAAAGAAGGGACTACTACGCTTCTAAACTTCAGCTGTATTTTTTCATAGTTAACCATATTATCAGATATCATTTTAAACACGAGACCTTAGGATAGAATTTTTCATCGTTAATCATTTTAAAACACACCTATCGTGTAAAGCGAAGAAGCTAGGATACATGAATCTGCCAGTGAGACTATTGTCACCCACAACCTAACTTGCAGGTAGGAGCGAGGAAGTCTACGGAGTTACATGGATGCAACTGCCAGGGTGACCGCAGGCATATTGTGGCCCCGTACGAAGGTTCACCCCGGAGACACGAGGAGGTTTAGAACCACAGCCACACAGCACCACCAAAACTTTGTGCCTACGCTCTGAAGTACCTGCCAGGGAGAGAGGGAGGGTTAGATAGATAGATAGAGAGAGATATAGATAGATTGAGAGAGAGAGAGAGAGAGAGAGAGAGAGAGAGAGAGAGAGAGAGAGAGAGAGAGAGAGAGAGAGAGAGAGAGAGAGAGAGAGAGAGAGAGAGAGAGAGAGCGAGAGAGAGAGAGAGAGAGAGAGAGAAGAGGAGCGAGAGCGAGAGCGAGAGGAGAGGAGAGAGGAGAGAGAGAGAGAGAGAGAGAGAGAGAGAGAGAGAGAGAGAGAGAGAGAGAGAGAGAGAGAGAGAGAGAGAGAGAAATATAATTCAATCTCTGTGTGTGTGTGTGTGTGTGTGTGTGTATATAGGAAGGTATATGCTAACTTAGGAGTATGATAGAAGCATTCATTACAAGGTGAAAAATGTGTGTGGATGTATAATTTAATCTTTAAGTAGTAAGAAATTGATGGTTTATGAGTTCTTATGTGTACATGTTCTATTGTAATCTGTATTGTTATTACAGTAAAAGTCTTATAACTCGGCACTGTATAACTCGGAATTTGATATAACTCGGCATGGCAAAGACAAGGTTTTTTTTTTTTTTCCCACCTATGCCTATAGCGCATGTAGGCAGTGAGTTCCAGGGGTGGGATGGCAGGCCCTGGTGGCTCACTTGAGGGCCGTAATGGTTGGTCCTCGCCCGTGGTGGCGCAGGCAGGATTATGCCGCCCCCCTGTGTCCTCCCATGCACTTGCAGTCGAAGGTAGAGTTAATGGACAGGGCATAGTGTTGCAGTAATTAAGTGCTCAAGTGATGTAAAATTAAGTTGTACAGTACTGTATACAATACAGTACAGAGTAGTGATTAGAAAGTGATTAAAGTGATACCAGTGCTAAAATGCGACACCCCCTAACATCTTCTACATGTTACAACAAGGCTCCCCTCTCTTTGAATTACATGCCTGCTGCTACCCGTTCATTGGTAAGTGTAGTTTTTATGCTTTTACAGTAATGTTGTTGTTTTTTTTTTTTTTTTTTTTTTTTTCCCCCATATCAGAGGAGGGCATTGCATAACTCGGCACATTGAATAACTCGGCAAGGATCAGAGCCCCTACCGTGCCGAGTTATAAGGCTTTTACTGTATTATTATCATGTGGTATTACAAGTGTGTGTACTTATAATTATCATATAAATACAATGGTTTTGGTGAGTACAAGTAATACAATCTGTGCTGTTTTGGCATGTATGAGTGAGTTCTTATTGTGTGGAGGGGCTAGAGGTAACCATCAGATCATTCGGACTTTCGGCTAATTCGACCCAGGTCTCCCCCCAATTAGTTCAAATTAGAGAGAGTTTACTGTACTGAATAAACAAGGTACACTTACGGGCTGGTGGGGTCCTGGAGTCCTGTAGGCAGCGTAGTAACTGCATACAATCATTGCTACTAACAACACCAGCTTCTTGTACTTCCATAACCTGAAAAGTGAAAAAGATACCTTGATAATGATAGTCTCTGAGTCCTATTCATATATTTTATAGTCCTTATTATATTTGATGCAACAACCTAAGAACATATTAGTATAAGAAAATAAGGAAGGGGGGGGGGGAGGAGGGAGAGAGAGAGAGAGAGAGAGAGAGAGAGAGAGAGAGAGAGAGAGAGAGAGAGAGAGAGGAGAGAAGAGAGAGAGAGAGAGAGAGAGAGAGAGAGAGAGAAGAGAGAGAGAGAGAGAGAGAGAGAGAGAGAGAGAGAGAGAGAAGAAAAAAAACACATGTAAGAACATAAGAAAATAAGAGAAAACATACGTAAGAACATAAGAACATAAGGAAGCTACAAGAGGCTGGGAGACCTACACGTGGTAGTTCCTGTTACTGAACACTACCTACATCCACCTTTCATCCCCATCCATAAAGCTGTCTAGCCTCCTTTTAAAGCTCCCTATTGACTCCCCACTAACCACCTGACGACTGAGTCCATTCCAATCATTTACCACCCTATTTGTGAACCAGTTTTACCCTATTTCCTTTTTTAAATTACACTTTTCCAGCTTGAATCCATTACTTCTTGTTCTACCCTGGTTACTAGCCGTAAGAACTTTTCCTACCTCTCCTTTATTGTATCCCTTTAACCAAAAAAGGGGGGCAGCGGGACTTACAGCATATATTCCCGGCCCAGAATGTCCTTTCTAAAGTTTGTTTCTGCATAGAGGAAGTTTCTTTAATAGTAAAATAAAATAAAATTGTACAATATGAGGATGGAAGGAGGAAAAGAAGGCTGAAAGAGAGAGTTGTGGACAGTAAAGGAAGGAAGGAAGGCAACAGTACTTGCTTTAGCATGTATTCGCATCCCAGAATGTCCTTTAAAAAATTTGTTTCTATGTACGGGAAGTTTCTTTAATAGTAAAACAAGGGGATGGAAGGAGGAAAAGAAGGCTGAAAGAGAGAGTTACGGACAGTAGAGAAAGGAAGGAAGGCAATGGGACTTACTTCAACATATATTCGCGTCCTAGAATGCCACACTCGCGTACAAAGTAGTGCAGTGTGGTGACCGGTTGTCGCCACACCACCAGCCGCTCGCGCTCGCTCTTCTCGATGAGCTTCTCCTCCAGCGTGGGCGCCGCGCCGATCATGCTGGACCCGTTGGCCTGCTTCGCGCTGCCTCCCTTCCTCTGGTATCTTTGTTGCGCCGACGTGTCTCCCATAGCGATGATGTGGTTCTGTTCAGACACTGCTGTGGCTTGTGTCTGTTGCGCAAAGGACACACATGGTTAGTTAAAGCAAAGTATTGAAAGGGGTAAGGATATTTTGAGTTTTTTTTTTTTTTTTGCAGTGGAAAGAAAGTTTGAGGATATTTTTGAGGTGGGTAAATATTATTATTTTTTTTTTATTTTTTTTTTTTTTTTTACATCACAAAGGACTGGCCAAGGGCAAAAAAAAATGTGACTATGTGACTTACTTTCTTGGGTTGATTTTATTGATGTATTTAATTTTTCTGGTTATGTTTTGGGCATTTGAAGCACATGCCTTTAATATTTAAATGCATCAATCTGGTGTATTTTAAGAGGAAAAGAGACTAGATTCTAAAAAACAAAAAATAATAATGGCAACTTGGGGAACCCTTGGTGACTTCGGGGGCCCTGTACAACATTAGCCCCTTGAGACCCAGAACGTAATTTCCATTGTAATTTGGGTGCCATTAGACATTTTTTAGTGACTATAAGCAATATTTTATAGATATGACCTGTTTAGTATCTTTGTCAACTAACGAATTTGGTATATTCAGTTACTTTTCGTAATTTTATGGCTAAGAACAGATTTTTTTATATAGCAATGGAAATATCTGGGCATGAAGGTGTTAAACCAACAACTTCAATATACGAGAAAACATCAATGGAATAAAGCCAATGGCTACGCACTGAACATACTCCATGCACAGATACGACAAGGCCATGCACAGTACACACACAAACTTACGCACATCTCGGCATCAAAACCAAACACAGAGCTTAGAAAATCCTTCCAATGCAAATACTACAAAGCCGGGAACATCAAATTATAGTCCTGAAAAGACGTAAATGTAAACAAAACTACCCAACATAAAACAATACTTAATTTTATCACATCAGAAAACACTCAAAGTAAAGATAAAAAGCATGAAATAATATACTTATTAACAAACTAACACAAATTACTTAAGAAAAGTAATTAAAAAGAGGCATTTGAGAGCCGTTCCTATATACCAAAACATACAAAAAGCACTAAAAAATATACATTTTAACAAACTTAGGCAAAAAACTCAATTAAAGCCGCTAAAAATAGGCATTAGAGCCGCTCAAACACCCGAACACAGACACTGCTGGCGATTACACTGGACAGGTTGAACAGGGGATCTTCCTTCAACACTTACTGAATAATTTATTTAATGCCAAAAAGTGGGAACTGTGCCAGCCATCAGAGGTCCTATGGCACTATGGCAAAGCATAAAAAGGGTCAGGGTTATAGAGAAAGAGTGAACGGTGAGGGAAGGGGAGAGGAACGGCTTGTTACAGCAGGAGGGTTACACCAGATGAAGGATGTGTATTTGTTGCAGGAAGGAGAGTAACCCTTTGAGACCCAGAACGTAATTTCCATTGTAATTTGACTGCCATTAGACGATTTTTAATGAATATAAGCAATATTTTATAGATATGACCTGTTTAGTATCCTTGTCGACTAACTAATTTGGTATATTCAGTTACTTTTCGTTATTTTATGGCTCGACAACAGACAATTTTTTATTAGTTAAGGAAAGATGTGGCGTGAAGGGGTTAAAGAACTGGAACGGGCAGTAGTAAGATGGGGCAGGACAGTAGGACATGTTGGACAGTCAACACTTACTGAGTACAGCCCAGAGAGGTTTGGGGTAAGCATACGTTCAATGCGCTCCAGATCTATCGCCACTGCCATCCTGCCTCCCACCACAATTACTCTCAATAGTCACTGTCAACACCACCACAAAACACAGCCACTGTATTAAAGGCTACAGGTTTTACAGGAACTACTACGTGTAGGTCTTGCAGCCTCTTGCAGCTCCCTTATTTTCTAATGTTCTTATGTTAAACTGTATGTAAAGCTCCTTCACATCATTGGCGAGTTTAAATCAAATGATTGTAAGAAAATCATGAACGTGTTAAGTTAAGTTACAATTATCTGACAAGTAACTGATCGGCTGGTTTTGTGTTCTCCTTCTATCAGTCAGTGGTCTAAACTAAGCTATGTGCCAAGTTTAAAGGTCAAAAGATAAGCCGCTTGACCACTGACCCAGCCACTATCTGTTCCCACCATGAGTTCTTAGATAACTGTGGAGTGTTTGTGATAATGTGATAGGCCAAGGAAGACATGGAGGCAGTGTTGAAGAGGATCTGGCAGCATTGGAGAGGTTGAGGCAATGGATAGAGATAGTTGGAAGCGTATCATCGACCATCTAATCTCATGAGAAGAAGTAACGGATTCAAACTAGAAAAACGTAATTTAAAAAAAGAAATAGGGAAAAACTGGTTCATAAAAAGGTCAATGATCGGAATGGACTCAGTCGTTAGGTAGTTAGTGCAGAGTCATTAGGGAGCTTTAAAAGGAGGCTGGATAATTTCATGTATGGGGATGAAACGTGGATGTAGGTAGTGTTAAGTAACAGGAACTACCTCGTGTAGGTCTCGCAGCCTCTTGTAGCTTCCTTATTTTTTTATGTTCTTATCATTGGAACTTATTCAACACACTAAAGTTACTCAGATGTTATGATAAGGCTCTTCTTACTTTATCAGTTTCATATGATTTGTATATTACTGATACAATATAGATAAGGTGGCAGCTCAGTCTATTTCAGTGTTACCTACAAGTCACAAAACTGAGCTTAATGTTAAATTATTTATGGAGAGAGAGAGAGAGAGAGAGAGAGAGAGAGAGAGAGAGAGAGAGAGAGAGAGAGAGAGAGAGAGAGAGAGAGAGAGAGGTATTCCGCATATTTATGTATTCCTGCCTTTATCTCTAAGATAGTTAGCCGGCCATGACCGCATGGCCCCCTCCCTCGGTATGCCACTGTGTGTTTATATATATATATATATATATATATATATATATATATATATATATATATATATATATATATATATTATACACACACTGGCGTACCAAGGGGGGGCATAAAAATTATATATATATAATATAATATATAAATTTTATTATTTATTCTAAGCAAAATGTAAAAGGAGGGGGCCATGGCCACATGCCCCCCCCCCCCCTCCTCGGTACGCCACTGTAAAAATTACCAGTCTATTTGTGAACCAGTTTCGCCCTATTTCTTTTTTTTAAATCTACACTTTTCCAGTTTGAATCCGTTACTTCTTGTTCTACTCTGATTACTAACCGTAAGAACATTTTAAATCTTGCAACAGTTATAAAGTAAATGTTTACCCCTAATAGCACAGTGGGGAAGGACTCCACCGTCTACTCACTGTATATATATATAACAAAACAAAAACATTCTTGATAACTCTACATAAACGAGGGCGATGCTACAAAGAAGACACATTTACTGAACAAAGAAACAAGAATATCAACTCTTATGAACTAATATAAGCGATTCAGAGAGAAAAAATGCTAAAACTACACACACGCACACACAAATAAGATATATAGGAACTCGCTAGATACAGAGAAGACACATTTACTGAACAAAGAAACAAGAATACCAACTCTATGAACTAATATAAGCGATTCAGAGAAAAAAATGCTAAAACTACACACACGCGAGCACGAAAATAGAGGAACTTGAACAAATACAACAGGCAAAACTAATACTATCATTGTCCTTACAAAGCTATACCTACAAAAAACTTTAATACATACACTGGACTCCACCATGCACATAATAACAACAGTATCATTATCCACTACAGCAAAAACAACACGGATAAAATACAGGCATAAAAAGAAGTGTGCAATGATAATCTGTCATCCAACGAACCACTAGCGAGGGCGACTTGCTGTGACCGGCCTTAACACTTCTCTTACGACTCTTGCCTTTCCCCATGTCTCATCAGCCACCCCTTTGCGTCCCTCACCTCCTCCGCGACCTTAGCTCTCCCACCACCACTGTTACGTACTCTGAAGACAGGCAGGAGACGCGGGGAAGGGGTATATAAGGGGCCACGGATGGGTATTCCTACATCAGCTGACCAGAGGTAAATACTGACAGGGTGGCACTTGAACGCGAGCTCGAGTGGCGGGAAGGGAGGAATTTAGTGAATATAGTACTAATTAAAGCCATAATTAAGTATTTTGTGGTTGTTAAAGTATGTATTAACTAAAAAAAAAAGGGGGGTAGTTTCAGGTAGTTAGTGCGGAGTCAATAGGGAGTTTTAAAAGGAGGTTGGATAATTTCATGGATGGGAATGAAAGGTGGATGTAGGTAGTGTTCAGTGACAGGAACTACCACGTGTAGGTCTCGCAGCCTCTTGTAGCTTCCTTATTTTCTGATGTTCTTATGTTTTTACCCTATCTTATTATTATTTTTTATTTTTTTTAGGTGCGGGGGGCATATATAAGCATAGGGGTTCATGGGATAGGTTATAACGAGGCAGACATGTTTAATAATGTTATTTCTGCTTGCTATGCCATGTAATAGTGCAGGTAGTGGTCAGTAGTAATGCTAATATATGCCCTGCCATCTTAATAAAGAATGATGCGTGGTCGACGAGAACCAAAACCTACCAATTCATCATTACTCAGCATGATTGCCTTCTACTCAGCGTCCTATAACTTCCTCTATAACTCATGATATCTTCCTATATAACTCATCATAGCTTCTTCTACAACTCTTCATAACTTATTCATAACTCATCATCATATCTTCTATGACTCATCATGACTCTTTTAGGTACAACTCATTACCATAACATATTTCATAACTTAATTCTCTGTAACTCATTATCATAACTTTCATAACTCATCCACATATAACTTCTCTTACTCATTATCATATCTTTCATAACTCCTTTCATAATTCATCACCATTTATAACTCAGAACTTTTTTCTTTATCATAACTTATATTCCAGCCCAATTATAAACCCTCTACCTAAGAGATGATCTATAGGCAAATAAACTGGATATGATTAATTGCTACATATTATGACACGCCTAATTCACACATCATTGCTACATCTTTAACACACATACCACTAAATACCACATAGTCACATACCACTAAAGTTTCCAAGCACATATTCATTGCTTTCAACATTAAACCTATCAGTACTACCATATCAAGTATTCTAATGACTCAATTTAACTTTCTCATTTCTCATTCTATGTCCAATGTTTCACTCCAATACTATTAATAAGAGGAACAGGAACTACCACGTGTAGGTCTCGCGGCCTCTTATAGCTTCCTTATTTTCTTATGTTCTTATGTATCTATATTCCATCATGGTAATAAATGATCACAGCCTGTAAAGTCTTGGCTGCTTATATGAGCGTGGTCTGAAACTGATGTATATGGCTTTAGCATGGAAAATAATGTAATGGGTATCGTCTGTTAAGGTTTATTCATAACATTTGGGCATAATATGAGGTCTGGCCACCAAACACTTAGGTAGGTATTTAGTGTGTTCCTACATGTGCTTCATTCAATACAAAATGACAGGAGCATCAGTGTTAGAATGTCACTCAAGATACCACGTGTAGGTCTCGCAGCCTCTTCTAGCTTCCTTATTTACTTATGTCTCTATCAACCTTATGGATTCATGTATTCAGTGAAGATTGGTCCCATGTTAACTCAGTAAGTGTTTCTCAGACTGTAAGATTTCATTGTGATCTCCTTTGGTCCTATAGTCTATTTTTTTTAACGAGGTGAAAAATCCTGACCCCTTGCTGCTTACTGACTGATATTTGATGCCAGGAGAAGAGAATACTATAGTTCTTCTAAATTTCAGTTGTATTTTATCATAGTTAATTAACCCCTTAACGCCCAGATCTTTCCTTTGCTATATGAAATTGTCTGATGAAAAAGGTTACTTAATATACCAAATTAGCTAGTGGACAAGGATAGTAAATAGGTCATATCTATAAAATATTGCTTATGTTAATTAAAATCATCTAATAGTAGTTATATTAAAATGAAAATTACGTTCTGGGTCTCAAGGGGTTAACCATATTATCAGGCAAACATAGGCATACTTTTAAGCATGAGACCTTAAGATAGAATGGAATTTTTGCCTCGTTGAAAAAAAATGAGTATAGTTAGTGTCTAGCATGTATTTCTTTTTACTTCCAGTCTTACTTATCACTGGGTAAGTATGGCTGGGATCAACATGCCAATGAACTTACTACACACCTTCAAACCACGTCTATATCTGTGAGGCCCTATGCGTTCTGGGGACTTTTTATGATGTGGTCAACTGTCAACATAGCACAAAAGGGAGCCTATTCCATCTTAAGCAGACTCCTTGTATCTCGTCTATGAATTCTTACTATCATAATACCCACAGCTTACATATGGCCAGCCCTTTATGATATCAAGATGCACCAGGAACAACCATCTGAGCCTTCAAAAAAAAAAAAAAGATAAAAAATAGCCTACCGGCGCTATAGGCTAAAAAAAAAAAAAGAAAAAAAAGTCACTTGAAGATATGTAAGTCAGGTTCGCTATGTCACTTGAAGGTATGTAAGTAGGGGAGTGGCTATGCTTCCTATACATAGACCAGGAATGAACAACACTGATATCAAAACAGAGAGAGATAACACTACTGTAGATAAGCTATAGTCTGTTTTTTTTAACGAGGTGAAAAATCCTGACCCCTTGTTGTTTACTGACTGATATTTGATGCCAGGAGAAGGGAATACAACAGTTCTTCTAAATTTCAGCTGTATTTCATCATAGTTAACCATTTTATCAGGTAAACATAGGCATCATTTTAAGCATGAGACCTTAAGATAGAATGGAATTTTTAAGATAATGGAATTTTTGTCTCGTAAAAAAAAAAAGGCTATAGGTAAACAATAATGTGTAGTCTCTCTCTCTCTCTCTCTCTCTCTAGAAAGGAAGGAATGAACACCGATATCAAAACAGAGAGAGCTAACACTACTGTAGATAAGCTATAGTCTATTTTTTTATTATGGTCAAAATGCAGTAAGGAAGCCACGCCCCCTGCCTCCCCCTCTATTCTACGGGGCAGCTGATTGGTGCATTCCTCGTATCATCACTACCAATCACAATATATTCACTACTTAACAGCGCGTGACCACTGGACAGAGCAATCTTCACTACAGAGGGTGACAAAATCAAAAATCCCTGTAGTGAAGATTGCTCTGTAGTGATGATAGGTAGGGAGGAATGCACCAATCAGCTGCCCCGTAGAATAGAAGGGGAGGCAGGGGGCGTGGCTTCCTTAGTGCATTTTGACCATAATAAAAAAAATAGACTATAGTTTAGAGACAGCCTACACACCTACCCTGCCTTGGGATCTCAGCACAGGGAGAGGGGAGGGAAGGGGTCTTTCTTGCTGACCACCACCTTGCG
Source organism: Chionoecetes opilio (assembly GCA_016584305.1). Taxonomy (NCBI): domain Eukaryota; kingdom Metazoa; phylum Arthropoda; class Malacostraca; order Decapoda; family Majidae; genus Chionoecetes; species Chionoecetes opilio. Next base: position 167,508 of record JACEEZ010026277.1, on the reverse strand, counting down.
ATGGGCGTGGGAGATGTAGCCTTTGATGCGGCCGTCGTTGATCATGTTGGACACGATGCACTCCGTCTCGTCCAAGTCCACGTCCTCCACACACATCCACTGCAGGGCGCGGAGGAACAGCGTGATGTCAATCTGGTGCGTTCCGCTCATCAAGAACCTGTAAGGGGGGGAGGAACATAATAACATAATAACATAAGAAAATAATAACATAAGAAAATAAGAATATAAGAACATAAGAACATTTGCAGGGGGAGGAACACATGAGGAACATAAGAACATAAGAACCTGACAGGGTGGGGAGGAACACATGAGGAACATAAGAACATACAAATATAAGAAAATAAGGAAGCTATAAGAGGCTTGAATCAGGATCAGTCAGGATTTTTCACCTCGTTAAAAAAAACAGACTATAGACATAACACTTAAAAAAAAAAAAAAAAAACACAAAACAAACCCACAAAAAACTAAAAACCCACAAAACATACTCACAAAAAACCCACAAAAAAAAACATAGTATAGTAACCATTCAATCACACTTACACTTTCTTGAAGAGATTCCTGAAGGCGAGCACTTTCAGCTTCTCCAGGATGAGGTAGATCCCCGCCCCGATGAAGAAGCTCTCGTGCCTGGCCAGGGTCTCGGACAGCAGCCTCACGTTGCCCTGGCGCACCGAGGTCACCAGGTCCTGGAACTCATGCAGGTTGTAGCGCTGCAGCAGGGACGCCTTGGGGAGGTAGCCCTGGAAGGAGAAAATGAGAAGAAAATATATTAATTGGAGAAGAAGAAAAAGAGGAAGAAAAAAAGATAATAATAATAATAAGGCTTGGGGAGGTAGCCCTGGAAGGAGAAAAATGAAAACAATGTTACTAATATTTACACTTGAGAGTTGAGTCTTGGCAAAAAAGGACATTAAATGATGAAAAGGAATACATAGGAATACATAGGAGGAGGAGGAGGAGGAGGAATACATAGGAATACATAGGAAGAGGAGGAGGAGCAGGTGAAAAATGAGAAGAAAAAAAATTGGACGAATTAATTAATGTAAAATGCATGTTAGGTATTTAATAACGGAACAGGAGGAGGAGGAGGAGGAGGAGGAGGAGGAGGAGGAGGAGGAGGAGGAGGAGGAGGAGGAGGAGGAGGAGGAGGAGGAGGAGGAGGAAGAAGAGGAAAGGAAACTGAGGTAAGGCAACAAGCTCGGAAACAAAGAGAAGGTCGATACACAAGAGGACATACAAAACAACTAGGAAAAGGGAGATGTCTGAACAACATAAAGAAGTACAGCTTCCCTCATAGCAATGTAAAAGTTTGTTAAGGACTAAATGAGGTGATATCGGCAAAGAATGTGCACCAGTTGAAAGAAAGACTGGATAAATGTAGATATGCAGACGGGACCACATGTGTAGCTCAGGCCCTGTAAAACACAACTATAGTCAATTTTTTTTAACGAGGCAAAAATTCCATTCTATCTTAAGGTCTCATGCTTAAAACTATGCCTATGTTTACCTGATAATATGGTTAACTATGATAAATACAGCTGAAATTTAGAAGAAGCATAGTATTCACTTCTCTTGGCATCAAATATCAGTCAGTAAGCAGTAAGGGGCAGGATTTTTCACCTCGTTAAAAAAAAAAAATGGGTAAACACAACTAGGTCAATTACACACCAGTAGCATTTTCACAGGAATCAGGTAGATGAGGATGCGTCTCTTGTTCTTGCGGCTGCCAGTGTGGCAACGCTGGAAGGCAAACGACAGTGTGGCGTCCGCTGCAAAGAACAAACAATCGCGTTACATTTCAATTCAATTTTCATACATTTACAAAAATCTGAAGAAAAAAAAACATAATTTCAGATCCCCTAAGATTTTTTTTTTTGCCAAAGCTTCACCTTCTGAAGTTCTAACATATGAATGGGTCCTGCTGGAGTGACCACATGTCTGCTATAAACTACTACTACATTTTAAAACATTTACAATAATATGAAAAAACCCCATGTAATTTCACATCCCCTATCATGGAATTAAGATTTTTTTTTTTGGCCATAACTCCACATTCTGACGTGTGAGTGAGTGATGCTGGAGTAACCACATGTCTACTACAACACAATGAACGGTTACACCCATAAACACTGCATCTTGTGGTTCCTCTAAGGCCTCAATTACAGGTGTGTAGATGGCAAAACTATCCTGCAATGAGTACCTGCTTGGAAGTCGGAGTCAAACATGTCCTTCCTGCCGGTGTAGTACTTGTAGGTGATGAGCTGGGACAGGGAGAAGCGGTCCTTGAAGGAGAGCGCCTCGATGGCCCGCACCATGGGCTTGCACAGGTTCAGCTTGTTGATCTTGAAGTAGATCTTGAAGAACTGGTTCACGAGGTACAGCAGGCCCCAGCGCTTGGTGCATTCCTCCGTGGTGCGGCTGTACACAAACACACAAGCACAAAGAAGCATGTGAAAAAGTTGGAGAGGATACAGAGAATGGCAACAAAGATGGTACCAGAGCTAGAACTGACTTATGAGGGAAGGTTGAGAGAGATAAAGTTACCAACACTCGAGCAGAGAAGGGAAAGAGGAGATTTAATAACAATTTTTAAGCTGATAACCAAGATGGAAGAAACAGACAATGAGAGACTACTGACTCAGAAACAAAGAGAAGGTCGATACACAAGAGGACATACAAAATAACTAGGAAAAGGGACATGCCTGAACAACATAAAGAAGTTAAGTAACACACAAGGTACGTGAGCATAATCTTCTGTCCAGGATTACAGGAACAGAGGAACACTGTATGTCCTAGCCTACAACAACTCAACATAATTTTTCTCATTTTATTTTGGAATGCTTGGGTTTTAAGGAGTTTTAATGAATGCTTTGGTTTTAAGGAGTTTTAATGTATCAGATATTAAGATATATAAGAAAGGAGCCTGTGTTGCTAGTGATTTAGTGGTAGAAGGTGTATATGTGGGTTAAAATAGTGAATATTAGTATTACAGGATGGACGTAAGAATGTTTCCTTGTCACTCCCCCGTCGCCCCATCACCTAAACACCTTTAACCCCTTGAGACCCAGAACGTAATTTCCATTGTAATTTGGGTACCATTAGACGATTTTTTGTGAATATAAGCAATATTTTATAGACATGACCAGTTTAGTGTCCTTGTCCACTGACTAATTTGGTATATTTAGTTATTTTTCGTAATTATATGGCTCGAAAACACACACTTTTTTATAGCAAAGGAAAGATCTGGGCATGAAGGGGTTAAATCACCCTTATTTAAGGTGACACAGGTGCTACACTGATCTAGATAATGACACATGTATATAACAGCTCACCATAATCACTAAGATGTATAATAACGAGTAATACGTGACGTAATATACTCACGTGTCTGCGGCACAAATACGGAAGCAGCTCATCAGGGCTTCGGCAGCCTTCTCCAGGGTCTCACCGGCCTTGCTGGTGCCGGTGCGAGTCAGCTCCTGGTCGGCAGCTAAGGCGAACAACCTGTTGAAAAGAGAGAGCGAGAGCGAGAGAGAGCGAGAGCGAGAGCGAGAGAGAGAGAGAGAGAGAGAGAGAGAGAAAGAGAGAGAGAGAGAGAGAGAGAGAAAAAAAGAGAGAGCGAGAGAGAAACACAATGATCCTTTACTAATACATACTGTTATTATGAACCTTGCAAAGAACCCAGATTCCCTCATTAAAAAAATCCAATGCTGACGATTTTTTGTGATAAGCAATATTTTAGAGATATGACCTGTTTAGTATCCTTGCCCACAAACTAATTTGGTATACTCAGTGACTTTTCGTTATTTTAAGGCCAACAATATTATTTTTTTTATAGCAAAGGAAAGGATCTGGGTGTGAAGGGGTTAAAAGGAAGCTGGATAATTTCATGGATGGGGATGAAAGGTGGATGTAGGTCTAGTGTTAAGTAACAGGAACTACCACGTGTAGGTCTCGCAGCCTCTTGTAGCTTCCTTATTTTCTTATGTTCTCACCTGAGATCCAGGCATGAGGTGTACATGACGGGCAGCATCCAGTTCTCCTCCTTACACTCCTGCATGAAGCGCGCCACCGCCTGCACCACCACCATCTGCGTCCTCCAAGCCTCCACCGTGGCTCCGGACCCAGCCGCCCAGGTTGCCCTGACACACACAGGATAATAATAATAATAATAATAATAATAATAATAATAATAATAATAATAATAATAATAATAATAATAATAATAATAATAATAATAATAATAATAATAAAAATAATAATAATAATAACAATAACATTCATAACAACATAATAATAATAACATTGTGCCAGTATCATCAGACCTGGCCGCCCATGTTGCCCTGACACACACACAATGATAATAATAATAATAATAATAATAACATTCTGCCAGTATTATCAGATCCCACTGCCCACTGCCCTGACACACACAGATTAATATTACAGTGTCGTTTGTAGCCTTTTGGGCCCTATGCGAAATGCTGTTTGGGGGGCCTCCCTATTTTGTAAAACTATGGTGGGGGGATTCCAAGCCCTCTAAGGGGGTCCGGGGGCACGCCTTAAATATTTAAATGCATCAATCTGGTGCACTTTAAGAGGAAAAAGAGACTAAATTCTAAAAAAAATGCAAATAATGGCAGATTGGGGGCCCTTGGTGGCTTCGGGGGCCCTGTGCAACCGTGTAGTTCGCAGGTAGTAAGAAACGGCCCTGCTATTACATGTTGAAAAATGTAAGACAAATGTGAATATAGATGGTGGTAGGGAAAATCATGAAGAAGCAGGAATAGGGAATACACATACTAGTGTTCCTGATTCCTCCTGAGTTTCCCTACCACTTTTTATACTCATAATACACATGTTGATCAGGGTCCATGCAATCAAAGTTTATTGTATACGTATATGTATAAGAGGAAAAGAGACGTGAATTTAAAAAAAAGCAACTAATGGCAATAACTACTGGCTTTTAATGTGTGATACATCCAAAATCCTTCAAATCAGGGTCCATGCAATCAAAGTTTATTGTATATATGTAAACATCAACAAAATGCTATGGGGGTCGTTACCTGAGATGGCCGGCAACAACCTCAGCCAGGGAGGAGTCAATGACCCTCTCCACGTCCCTCTCGGGTTTCTCCACCATCAGGCGGGAACTCATGACGTGCGGGTCGCGGAAAGATATGAGGTCCTGCAGGGAAGAGTAATTACACCGAACATAAATAGCATGTGAAGAGTGTCAGAAATAGAAATGGCGTGTCACTTAATTAGCTGATGAAGATAAAAGTGTGTGTGTCTGATGAACGGTTTAGAAGGCAGTCTCTTATCATTATTATGTTCATGAATTATTCTGTCTTGCACTTGAGCCAGAACTCAATCAGTGTGGACGAGAGAGAGAGAGAGAGAGAGGAGAGAGAGAGAGAGAGAGAGAGAGAGAGAGAAGAGAGAGAGAGAGAGAGAGAGAGAGAGAGAGAGAGAGAGAGAGAGAGAGAGAGAGAGAGAGTGGTGGCTGCTCTGCCATGGACACCCAAAGAGAGATGGATGATTTAATGCCAAAAAGGGGAAATATGCCAGACATCAGAATTTCATAATTTTATTTCCAGTGTTACAATGGCTATTCTTTTAACATAGTAAGTCTTACAATATTACTGAATAAAATAAGATGTGATAAAGTAAAAATACTGAACATGGTCTATGATCAGTGGTTCCCAACCTTTGTTCTGTGGTTTCCCCCTTCAACCAGTTCAACCATCAGGATTTTCCCCTTAGGTGAAAAAAAGTAGCCAAAACACAACATTTACTTGCTTAATAACACAAGTATATACTATACACTATCTTCTACAGTATATCTATATATACTTGACGAAAAGTAAATAGCCGTATTCTAAGACTTTTTTTCTTTCTGTCGACTAAATGCTAGTAATTTAGATGTCTCTCAGGATAAATTTCCCCCTTAGAATCCTGAAATTTCCCCCCAGGGGGAAATTTCCCCCAGGTTGGGAAATACTGGTCTATATAGTACAAATAATAATATTAGAATACATTAAAAGTTTGTAAAACATTACAATCCTAATGAAAACATAAATAAAAAGGCAAACTTCCTAAAAGTTACAATTTTGAAACATGCAATACAAGTTATAAAAAAGGTGTTAGTTTTGATCAAAATACATTTCACTACAGAAAAACATTTATTCAGCTTGGCGCTTGATACCCTCTGCATCACCGTCATTGTTTGCTGATAGCTTAACATTATCAACATTATAAAATTAACGATCTAGCTTGCCGAAACAATCCTCTGACTTGCTTATTTAGGTTTCTATAATTAGTCTACAAATTTACATTATTTCTGTCTTCTTTAACCCCATCACACCCAGATCTTTCCCTTGCTATAAAAAATTGTTTGTTGTTGAGCCACAAAATTAATAAAAGTCACTGCATATACCAAATGAGTTAGTCGACAAGGATACTAAACAGGTCATATCTATAAAATATTGCTTATATTCACAAAAAATTGTCTAATGGTACCCAAATTACAATGGAAATTACGTTCTGGGTCTCAAGGGGTGAAGATCTTTCTGTGCACAATCTCTTTGCTGAATTATAGCTTAGAGGTCTTCAGTGATCCATGGGGCAAAAGGCCGCCTTACTTCTTGTGTTCCCAAGGGTGCGCATGAATCCAAACATTTGTGAAAAACTTCATTAAATATTTGTACTTGCATATCAACATTATCAGTTGCAAAAATTCTATTCAATGTATGAACTTCTCCTCTCAGTAGATTACACAATGTATCAGGAGAATAGTGTCTTAGTTGTAGAAAAGTTTTAATAGAACATGTATAGTCTATTTTTTTTAACGAGGCCAAAATTCCATTCTATCTTAAAGGTTTCATGCTTAAAATGATGCCTATGTTTACCTGATAATATGGTTAACTATGATAAAATACAGCCGAAATTAAGAAGAACCGTAGTATTCCCTTCTCCTGGCATCAAATATCAGTCAGTAAGCAGCAAGGGGTCAGGATTTTTGCCTCGTAAAAAAAAACAGAGTATAGATTGTTGTCGCTTTGGCTTTTGAATCTCCAGTGTGACAGTAACAAGACATGATCAGCGACAGGACAAGGAATAACAGCGTGATGAAGAGATAAATCAGGCTTATTTGGGTAGTATTCCAGATGAACACTGAACTCACTTTGGTGGACGAAACTATTTTTTTCTGGTGAGTTTTGATGTGTTTTGAATTAATCTGCTAACCGTTTCTGTCGCAATTCTATTTTTTTTCTTTCCTTTTTTTAGTAAAGGTTAGGTTAGGTATAGGTTATCTTAGGAAAAGGTTAGGTTAGGTATAGGTTATCTTAGGAAAAGGTTAGGTTAGGTATAGGTTCGGTTAGGTTCAATTTATTAAAAAAATAATAATAATAAAAAATAAAAATAAATAAAAATAAAAAATAATAATAATAATAATATTTGCGACAGAAACTATTAGCAGATGAATTCAAAACACGTTAAAACTCACCAGAAAAAAATAGTTTTGTCCACCAAAGGAAGTTCGGTGTTCATTTGGAAATTTACCCTTTATTTGTCACATTAATGGCCAATAATGACGTAGAGTGGGGAGTAATTCGTGTAGGTTTATCAATTCATTAGGCCAATTTAGTATTAGTAATCATTCTTTCCATCTTGTTATTCTTCAATCGAATATTTCAATTAAAATCTCCAAGTAGTACATAAAATGGTAATCATAAAAGTAGTAGTAATAGTAAAAAGTAAAAATAATAGTAGTGGTAGTAATAGTAAAAATAATAGTAGTGGTAGTAGTAAGAGTAGTAGTAGCGGTTATAATATTAGTAATAGTAGTAGTAAAAGTAGTAATAGCAGTAGTAGCAGTAGTAGTAGTAATAGTAGTAGTAATAGTAGTAGTAGTAGTAGTAGTAATAGTAGTAGTAGTAATAGTAATAGTAATAGTAATAGTAGTATTAGTAGTAGTAGTAGTAATAGTAACAGGAAGAGTAGTAGTAATAGTAACAGGAGTAGTAGTAGTAGTAGTAGTAGTAGTAGTAGTAGTAGTAGTAGTAGTAGTAGTAGTAGTAGTAGTAAAAGTAAAAGTAACAGGAGTAGTAGTAGTAGTAGTAGTAGTAGTAGTAGTAGTAGTAGTAGTAGTAGCAGTAGTAGTAGTAGTAGTAGTAGTAGCAGTAGCAGTAGTAGTAGTAGTAGTAGTAGTAGTAGTAGTAGCAGTAGCAGTAGTAGTAGTAGTAGTAGTAGTAGTAGTAGTAGTAGTAGTAGCAGTAGTAGTAGCAGTAGCAGTAGTAGTAGCAGTAGCAGTAGTAGTAACAAGCGTATAAAATTAAATACATCCGTTACATAATCAAACATGTGCAAGCTAGAATGTGGATGAGGGTACAGGCACCCTATGATAACAGAAGGCAGTTTATCATAGGCAGCCTATGATAACAGAAGGCAGTTTATCATAGGCAGCCTATGATGACAGAAGGCAGTTTACGGCATTGCACCGTGACCCACATTTCCTCCACTCCTTCTGGTTTTTCAACATTTATATCAATTGGGGTAAGGGTAAAAAATCTCCTTGACCTAGATACAAACACCTCCTCCTCTACCTTTGTCACATCTGTACACATTAAAATTAAAGGTAAAGATAAGAACATAAGAACACAAGAAAATAAGGAAGCTACAAGAGGCTGTGAGGCCTATACGTGGTAGTTCCTGTCATTCAAAAGATGGGAGCATACGCTATGCTGCGCGTGGCATGCGGTGCTCATCTCTGTGGCATTAGCCCTTAGAGCCTGTGGTGGGTGAGGACCCGTTTCCCCGGGACACAGGGCTAGTGTGACTCCCGGGTTACCACAGTTACCTTCCCTAGGTTACCCCAGGTACCCATTTATCAACCCCGTAAGGAAGGAAGAACAGCTGGGTAGGCTGGTCACCGACTTGCCCTGGCCGGGGATTGAACCAGGGCCCGCAGATTCGTAGCCAGGCACGCTAGCCACTGCACCACGGAGGTAACCCGATATTGAACTGAAACCCGACCGACATTGTTTTTTTTTTTTTTTACATCTTGGCCTATAGCGCCTGTAGGCAGTGACCTCCAGGGATGGGATGGTAGGCTCTGGAGGCTCACTTGAGGGCTGTGATGGTTGGCCCTCGAACGTGGTGGCGCAGGCAGGATTTTTGTAGTGGCAAAACTAAAAGACATCTCATCCTTATTGGCTAGAAGACTTTGTGCATTAATGTGATCGATTATCAAGTGATCCTTTTTGTCGACATTGACTCTAACGGCTCTACCTTCCTCGCCAACCTCCAATGGACCGAAGTCTCGACATAACCTTTGCTTGTGTCCAAATCTATGACAAGATCCACATTTCAATCCATAGTCAAACCTACAGTTTCTTGGCGATGGTTAAATTCTCCACAATTATAACATCCCAATCTCCTATGGCCCGTAGTCAGGACAAAACCTCAGCTTGTGTCCAAATCTATGACAAAATCCACATTTCAATCTATGGTCAAACTTACAGTTGTACTCGTGATGGTTAAATTCTCCACAATTATAACATCCCTGGTTAGCTCCGGCATGGGGGGATGAGGGCAGCGTGGGGTGGGTATTGGTGCTGATGGTGTGGCGGTAGTCAGGTCCCGGCCCTTGGTTGTGCTCACCGGTCCGTCGCCAGGCAGATGGTGAGGTGTGGCGTGCTCCTCCTCCGTTGTATACAGGTCGCGACGCGGCATTACGGTGCCCTGAGGTGGATGGACCATCAGGCCGAGGCGGCACAGCACCTCGGGATGGAGGGTACCGGGCGGAGGACGGGCCAGGCGGAGGCGTGGAGCGAGGGTGGGGGGCAGCCCGTCGAGGGAACTGTCGTGTGTGCAAAATTTCATAATTTGTATTCATATTTTGATTTTGCGAAGAGATTTTGCGATCTCTTTAGTTCCAGTTTTTGCACAATTGAAATTCGGGACATTGTGTTGAAATCGCACTCAATAATCTGATAACACCTAATCTGTTTAACCCCTTGAGACCCAGAACATAATTTCCATTGTAATTTGGGTACCATTAGACGATTTTTAGTGAATATAAGCAATGTTTTTTATAGATATGACCTATTTAGTATCCTTTTCGACTAACTAATTTGGCATATTCAGTTACTTTTCATGATTTTATGGCTCGACAACATACAATTTTTTATAGTAAAGGAAAGATCTGGGCGTGAAGGGGTTAAATCACTAAGCAATGAGCCTAGATTATCTAGAATGTTTTCAAGCGGAGTCTCGTCTAAAATATCGTTAATGCCACAGTATATAATACAATTAGTATATATAATATATATAATATATATAATAATATATCAGAGATCATATGGCACACCCTAAGAGAGAGCTCACTTCAGTGTCAGATTAACCCCTTGAGACCCAGAACGTAATTTCCATTGTAATTTGGGTACCATTAGACAATTTTTAGTGACTATAAGCAATATTTTATAGATATGACCTGTTTAGTATCCTTGTCGACTAACTACTTTGGTATATCAAGTGACTTTTCTTAATTTTCTGGCTCGACAACATACAATTTTATATAGCAAAGGGAAGATCTGGGCGTGAAGGGGTTAATGTAGGCTTTTCCCACCTCCTAGCATCACTTACATTGAAATACAAACACAAACTATGCATACTTACAGCAAGGGCGTCACCATTTTGGTCATACAGAGTTCCTTGGACCTGAAGGAGAGAGAGATAATATTAATGAAAAAATAAAATAGGTACAAAAATAAATAAATAAAAAATTAAAAAGAATAAATCAAAGAATAAATAAAAGCCTGTATTATGAGGAGGACTGTGATTGTATGAAAGGTACAACAGCTTCTTGACTGACATATAGAATTAGTTAGCAAGACGAGATTGTGAGTGAATGTTGCAAGATTATATTAACCCCTTGAGGCCCAGAACGTAATTTCCATTGTAATTTGGGTACCATTAGACGATTTTTAGTGACTATAAGCAATATTTTATAGATATGACCTGTTTAGTATCTTTGTCCACTAACTAATTTGGTATATTAAGTTACTTTTCGTAATTTTAGGGCTAACAACAGACAATTTTATATAGCAAAGATAAGATCTGGGCGTGAAGGGGTTAAGTGGTGTTACGGGATTTAAGGGAATTTACGGCAACGGTAAATTATATGTAGCGTTGGGAGAGTGCACAAGGTGTTATGGAATGGTGCCTGGAACTGTTGCCGATCGGAACTCTCGCCGCCGTCAGTGAGTGTTCCAATTCTTGATATTACAGGACTCAATATAGACATTAAATCAGGTTTTACCCGTGTTTCTGCATTCAGGGATGAAATACCACCAATGGCTTGATCAGTTAGGTTAACATTTCCAAGTCGACGAGAGTTCTCGGTTGGTGTTTCAGTGAGAATTCCCATCGGCGACAGTTCCATAAACCTTGCGGAATTATATGTGTTGATGGGAAGGAGATTTTATAGGGCGATGAACTTTATATTGGAAAGTTAGTTTAGTCAGTTTAGGGAATTACCGTAGATTTCTATATGTAGTAAGGAGGAGGAGGAGGAGGAGGAGGAGGAGGAGGAGGAGGAGGAGGAGGAGGAGGAGGAGGAGGAGGAGGAGGAGGAGGAGGAGGAGGAGGAATCAAATCTCCAACAGGTAACATTTCGGTCGTGGACTTTCACCGATTACGAGCCCGAAACTTAGTTTTTCTGAATAGTTTTGATGTGTATTGAATTAATCTGGCACTTCGTTTTTGCCGAAAATAATTTTGTGTATACAGTTGTGGGGTGGGATGCCCGCCCCAGACTGCCCCGCAAACCTTGCTCCTCTTTGCACTGCCATAGTATTGATATTTTTTTCGGTAAATTTCCAGATGAACACCGAACTTCCTTTGGTGGACGAAACTATTTTTTTCTGGTGAGTTTTGATGTGCTTTGAATTCATCTCCTAACCGTTTCTGTCGCAATTTTTTATTTTTTTTTGCAAAAAAAAAAAAAATACAAATAATTGAACCTAACCTAACCTTTACCTAACTATATAAAAAAATTATAAAAAAAAAAAAAAAAAAAAAAAAAAAAAAAATGCGACAGAAACGGTTAACATAATTCAAAACACAAAAACTCACCAGAAAAAAAGTTTCGTCCACCAAAGGGAGTTCGGTGTTCATCTGGAATAATACCATCTTTATTTCTTTTTCTTGATATCATTTGTTACTAAACCAAACCCCACTTCTAACCTAACCTGGTTTAACCTAACTTAATCGTTTCTGGCTGAAATAACAGTGGATTTTCGGTAGTACATGTAATGCCATTATTATTCATTTGCGCCTTGGGAAATGAAAATGACAACACCTCTCATACTGACTGAGATTAATCAATGTCTTTAAAAATAGCGCTAACATGTCATCTCAAAACACGGTATCCGGTCATTTCGCCCACATGCCATTTCGCCACACCATGGAGTCATTTCGGATAATTTATAGTTTCACCCAACCAACGAATTTCTGATGCGCCTTACGTTTTTCTGGTGTGTTTTTATGTGTTTTGAATAAATCTGCTAACCGTGTCTGTTGCCATTTTTTTTTTTTTTAGGTAGATAAAGGTTAGTTTTTAGTTTTTTTTTTTTTGTTAGGTAAAGGTTAGGTTAGGTATAGGCTAGGTTAGGTATAGGTTAGGTTAGGCTAGGTATGGGTTAGGTTAGGTTTAGGTTCTTTTTTTTCTCATTTTTGCAAAAAAGTAAATAAATAATTGCGACAGAAACGGTTAGCAGATTCATTCAAAACACATAAAAACACACCAGAAAACATAAGGCGCATCAGAAAATCGTTGGTTGGGTGAAACTGTAAATTGACCGTCATTTCGCCCAAGGTTACTGGTGGTTCATTCCATTTTTGCCAGAGGAAGATGTAGTTATATGACTCCGTGACATGGATCGTGTGGGCGAATTGACTCTTACATGTGGGCGAAATGTCTTGTGGACGAATTGACGTGTGGGCGAAATGACCGGTAACTCAAACCACAACAAAATTTCAAAACAAACCTGAGGTCGGTCACTATATGGCTTTCCTGTCTACTCTCGTGTCTCTTAAGTATTCAGAACACCTTCATAGATCACACTCACCCTCTGCAGATAGTCGTTGAGTGACATAAATGCCATAGTGTCGTTATTAGCGACAGGAAACTCCGATTGTGTCTCCGCGTGGGTCGGATTGAACCTGTCGTCTGAAATGTCTGTGGCGTCTGGTGGATATTGTCGTCCCTCTCTTTCTTCAACCACTTCTTGACTATTCTCTCTTCTTCTTCTTCTTCTTTCTCTTCTGGTCACATATTCCCATGGCCTGTAGCGTGGGTTATGTTCACTCCCTAGGTCACGGTTTAATGTCCACTGTTCGTAGCTCTGGATCCCTTCCTTCACCATTCCCTGCACGAGATGTTTCTGCTCGATGTACAAGGCTCCATATTTCTGCTTCTCCTCAGGTGTCTTGGCGTTTCTCTTGGCTCTGTTATATACTCTACGTTGTTGAATGGCTCTCTTGATTTCTATAGAGCACCAGGGGTTGTCTCGCTGGTCCTTTTTGCGGGTTTTTTGCGGTTCTGTTTTGTGGGGCCGTGACATGGTGACTCCTCTCTCAGTCTGTCCAAGTTTGCCCTCAAAGTATTTTCTCCATTTTGCGTATGTTTAATCTCGGTTTTTTGGTTTGTTCTTATGTGTTTTATGCTCAGATGTTATTTCTTAATATAGACTGTATTAGGTCCTCTTCTGAAGGGTCTTTCCATGTTTTAGGTAAGGTTTTGTCTCCAAGTTTTGCCACGAAATATAAGAGTTTTCTCCATTTTGCGTATGTTAACTCGGTTTTTTGGTTTGTTCTGATGTGTTTTATGCTCAGATTATGTTCTTTCTTAATATAGACGGTTTTAGGTTCTCTTCTGAAGAGTCTTTCCATGTTTTAGGTAAGGTTTTGTCTCGTTTGGCCTTAAAATATACGAGTTTTCTGCATTTTCCGTAGGTTTAATCTCGGTTTTTTGGTTTGTTCTTATGCGTTTTATGCTCAGATTATGTTATTTCTTAATATAGACTGTTTTAGGTCCTCTTCTGAAGGGACTATCCATGTTTTAAGGTCTCTTGGCCTCAAAGTACTCTACCGTAGATAACACCAAAGTCGCTGCAGGACAACGCCACCACAGGCAAACACGATGTTCCCAAAACCGTTATTACTGCATTTACGGTAAAATTGTTATGAATGAAAGCTTTTTGGGGGGGGATTTCCGAATGTTTGTATTCTATAAGATTTTCTGTCAGATGTCTGGTTTAGAAATTTATTTTTAATTGAACTGATCCCCACCAAACCACCGCCGACTGCCGTGGCGCGACAGTCGGCGGCCAGCCCAAAACCATTATTATCACATTTACGGTAAAATTGTTAGGAGTAAAAGCTGATTATATTTTTATTTCCGAATGTTTGTGTCCTATAAACTTTTCTGTCAGATGTCTGGTTTGGAAAATGGTTTCGGTTGAAATAATGCTCCCAACTTTTTCACACCTCGCGATACCAAAATCTGTATTATGGAATTAACGGAAAATTGTTATGAAGGAAAGTTTTTCTTTTTTGGTTTTCCGAATGTTTGTGTTCTATAAGATTTTCTGTCTGATATCTGGTTTAGAAATAAATTTTGACAAAATTCCCGTTTTTCACCATATTTTGGCCTATTACAGCCTCATTTCTTGCCTACAGACGCTCAAATGGTGTCAAAAATTACGCCATTAGCCATTGCTAGTTTATAAGACATTAAGTACAGCGAAATAAGGCCGGAAAGGGGAGTTATTTCAATTTTTCTTCGTCAAAAACGAAAATACTCCTTAAACCGGGTGTTGGGGTAGGCGGGAGTGAAGGAGGACCGGGGTGGGGGGTTGCGAGGGGAGTGAAGGAAGGACGAGGGGGGGTTTTCGGGGGGGGTTGGGTGGTGGGGTGTATTGAAGGGAGGGGCTGTATGGGGGAGTGGTGGGGGTGGAGGGTAAGTGAAGGGGGGATGGGGGGGGACGTGTCTAAATGTTTCGTATCTCTTTTATTTCCCTTCAAATATTTTCCTTCCCTTTCAAATATTAGCGTTATTTTGTCACAATGCTTCGCTGTTTCTGCATGCATTCCAACCGTATTTTTGGGGCTAAAAACACATCACAGACCCTTAAAAACACATGCATTGTCTTTATCATAAAACCATAGTTAATATAAAAGTTACAAACACGTGAAATGACTTAGAAATGACCTACTAGGTAGTAACTTAGTGTTTAAAAATTACTGATTAGGGAGACACAGCAAGGTGGTCTTTTTGGCGCCAAGGCTGACCATTCGCAACACAACGCTTTAACACACATTTAGGTCTAGATCTGGGTCTGGGTCTGGGTCTGGGTCTGGACCTATAGATATATTAAAAAAGAAGTGACAAAGCTGAGGCCAGAAAAATGAAAATACACTGGAAATATGTCCGTTTTGGTAATATTACTATATCATAACGGCTAAATTTATGGGAACACGAAATAGTAGTAGTAATAGTAAGAACATAAGGAAAATAAGGAAGCTACATGAGGCCGTATAAGTGAGACCTACACGTGGCAGTTCCTGTAAAAAGTAGCAGTAGTAGTAGTAGTAGTTAATTGTATTGACGGTATTCTTACGTGTTATAGGACAGATATAGACAGTATATGGACAGATTATATAACTATAGGAAGGTTACTGATAGGAGAGACCCCCCCCCCCCTAGCTAGGTACGCCAATGGGTCTTTCCATGTTTTACGGTTTTGTCTCTTGGCCTCAAAATAAACCAGTTTTCTGCATTTTCTTTCTGTTTTAACCTCTGTTTATCGGTTTAAGGTCTTCATTTTATTATCAGACTATATTATTTCTTATTCTGGACTCCTTAATTAATGTTCCGGTATCCTAATTGCATCATTCTGCCTCAGTATAGACTCAAAAAACCGTCCACTATAGCGGCATTACTATATACAGGCTACTTAAGAGTCTACAACGAATATATTACAGACACTGGATATATTAGGCTAGTGTGATGCCATTCCATGTCTCACAACATGGTTGTGAGACATGGACACTAAATAGTGACTTGAAGAGACGAATCAATGCCTTTGGTAATAAGTGTCTTCGCAGAATCATGGGGTATCGCTGGGATGATTACGTGTCAAATCAGCGATTGCACCGTGAGACTGAATCGAGGCCTATTACCTGCATAGTCCGTCAGCGCCAACTTCGGCTATATGGGCATGTGGCACGCTACCCTGAAACCGATCCTTCCCATCGGGTTGTATCTGTAAGAGACAATCCGGCGTGGAGGAGGCCAAGGGGGCGCCCACAAGGCTCGTGGCTGGGGCAAGTTGATGTTTCTTGTCGAGAGCTGCTTGGTATGGGAAAGGAGCCTGCATGGGAACTCGCGCGTGGTGACCCCCGGGAGTGGCGTCGTAGGGTGGGCGAGGCGACGCGCCCCCCGGCGTATGCCCCCAATGATTGATTGATTGATGCCATTCAATAAGCTTGATAGTTGCAATATTAACGTGTCAGGCTAGAAGCAGGCTTGCCACTCCTGGGGATTTTCTCCAATATCTTGGGATTTGGGCCATGGCCTTGGGATATATTTGGTCTATCTTGGGATTTTGGAGAGGATTATTCAAGTAGTTTATCTCAAGGTAGGCATGTGTACCGTATTTAGGGTTCAGTTTCAATGTGTTTCCTATAGACCTTGGGATATTTTTGTCTATCTTGGGATTTTTGGGAAGCAGTCTTGGGATTTCTGAAAATGCTGCGTGGCAACGCTGGTGTTTATAAACAAGGCAACACGTGCATGTGCTCACTGTGGTGGGTGTGGAAATAGCCTATTTTATGTAGTGCCTCTTATTTCCCTGCACAGCCAGTGACCCAGAATGACCTAGGATGACCTCTGCAAACATGTAACGCCCCTCAAAAGACACACACGGGATACCAAGACAGACATAGAACACGTCTTTTTCAGCTGACGCGAGACACCCAGTGACTGAGTGAGGGAGTACTTGATACTTGTTGATGCTCGATGTTGTTTGGAGGTTAACTGCTCAACAGAGTCGCAGTGTTCTACCGCTGCAGCCGGTCCTAGTGTCCCTATACTGTAGGTTCACTTGGTCCAGTAATGAGTTTGTGGGTGCTCTACATAGATGAGTGTATCCCGGTGTTGCATAAAAGAGGTACCGCCTGTAACTAAGTCAAAACACTGCGACACCGCCCGTGTTTGCCAGCTTATGGTAATTTTCCCCTACTAAATATATGTTTATCAGTATAAAAGGTATACTGTTATCTTCGGAAATGCTTGTTCTATAATATCAAATATAAAACCGTAAAACACACTAAAGAAAGGCCATTATGAGACTCAAGAAATATGCATGAACTTAATATTCGGAAATACTTTGGAACTCATCCTTCCGGTTTGACTGAAATGAACTACCGCACTGTATTGTATGCTTATTGTACTTCACATCTGTAAAGGTTCCAGCGTGCGCTCAGCCTTGGTTAACCCACACGGCCGCTATGAAATATGAGGTGCCTCAAAAAATTCTAAGTCCAGTTAGGTTAGGCTAGGTTAGGTATACTTTGTGGTTAAGGTTAGGTATACTTTGTGGTTAAGGTTAGGTATACTTTGTGGTTAAGGTTAGGTTAGGTTAGGTATACTTTGTGGTTAAGGTTAGGGTAGGTATACTTTGTGTTAAGGTTAGGGTAGGTATACTTTGTGTTAAGGTTAGGTTAGGTTAGGTAGTAACTTGTGTTGGTTAAGGTTAGGTTTAGGTATACTTTGTGGTTAAGGTTAGGTTAGGTATACTTTGTGGTTAAGGTTAGGTTAGGTATACTTTGTGGTTAAGGTTAGGTTAGGTATACTTTGTGGTTAAGGTTAGGTTAGGTATACTTTGTGGTTAAGGTTAGGTTAGGTATACTTTGTGGTTAAGGTTAGGTTAGGTTAGGTAAGGTATACTTTGTGGTTAAGGTTAGGTTAGGTATACTTTGTGGTTAAGGTTAGGTTAGGTATACTTTGTGGTTAAGGTAAGGTTAGGTTAGGTATACTTTGTGGTTAAGGTTAGGTTAGGTTAGGTTAGATTTTTACATATAGTGACTTTGATGATTTTTGGGGGAGCCATAAATCACTTATATTTGCTTCCCCCACCCAAAAACCCCGTATTCCCGCCAGTTCCCCAGGCTTGTTGGCCATAGGGGGAAGAAAAAAAAGATAGGGGTGAAGGACTTCTTCCAAAGTTTTACCTAATATTCTATTAAACTTCGTCATTTAATACTTTGCGAGAAAACTTTTAACATGGGAGAATATGAATAGAAGCGGAATTTCATTAGCTTTCCATTGATACATTTCGTTTTCAGATAAATGAATTAGCAGCATGCATAAATGAGCGTTAATTATATAAATAACATTATGAAATCGGGTAATTTTTCCCGATTGATGGTGTTATTTATTTAGTTAACGCTAATTTATGCATGCTGCTAATTCATTTATCAGAAAACGAAATGTATCATTGGAAAGCTAATGAAATTCCGCTTCTATTGATATTCTCCATGTAAAAAGTTTTCTCGCAAAGTATTAAATGACGAAGAGCTTAGTAGAATATTAAGTTCATGCATATTTCTTGAGAGTCTCATAATGGCCTTTCTTTAGTGTGTTTTACGGTTTTTTATTTGATAATATTATAGAACAAGCATTTCCGAAGATAACAGTATACCTTTTAAACTGATAAACATATATTTAGTAGGGGAAAATTACCATAAGCTGGCAAACACGGGCAGTGTCGCAGTGTTTTGTGACTTATTTACAGGCGGTACCTCTTTTATGCAACACCGGTACTGGTGGTTCATCAGGGACTGTCCACAGGTATTTGTCCAGCTGGGATTTTAACTTGTCTACGGAGCAGCTGGTGATGTCTCGGATGTTTCTTGGGAGGCTGTTGAAGGTTCTTGGGCCACTGTAGGGTAGGCTGGCTGAGAGAAGGGACTTGATCCTTGCCGGGGCTTGAATTGGTGGAGCTGGAGTGAGGGATAATTTCTACCTCCAATGTTTAAAATTAAAAACTGATCTTAGGCTAAGTCCACAAGCTTGTGCTGAGGCAAGTCCACAAAGATGCACTGTGGTTGTCTAGTCAGGAGGTTATAAGTAACAACAGATATTATTTCCAGTTCAGTTCGTTCAGTTGTTGGTCGGGAGTCAGGTCTTTTTGAACGGCTCTCCCTGACGTGTTTCTTCTTGCTGTCTGGGTCTTTAATTAGTTGTCTTCTCTTATTCTATCTTATTAGTTTCTTTCTTTTTCTTTCTTCTTATTTTTTCTGGTCATCCAAAAACTGTTGATTGTTCTTTTTGCTTCTTCCACATTCTTCCCCTCTCCAAACAAATACTCCCCCACTATATCCTCTTCCTCCTCTAGGTAAGGTTGTTGTAGCCTCACACTTTTCTTTCTTTCATTACTGTAGGCTGTATCTAGGGGCGAATAGAGCCTGTATCTGTTTATTGCCAATCCCTCATGCCAGTTTTGCTTGAGCTTGCCAGTCCCTCATGTAATAAATCTTGATAATTGTGATTTGTTTCAGCAAGAAGATTTCGCCTGGACGTTTACTCTTAATTAGAGGACCATGCGGTACTGCCAGCTTGTCATGGGCCCGGCCGGCTCCGGCAAGTCCACCTACTGTGCAGCCATGCAGAGGCACGCAGAAACCTCCAACAGAAACATAGGGTGGGTGCACTCACTCAGTTCAGTTCACTTCAGTACAGTTGTGGGTCGGGAGTCTGGCCTTTTTTATCGGCATTCCCTGACGTGTCTCTTCTTGCTGTCTGGGTCTTTAGTTAGTTGTCTTCTCTTATTCTGTCTTTTAATTTCTTTCTCTTTCTTTCCTCTTCTATTCTCTGGTCATCCAAAAACTGTTGAATGTTCTTTTTGCTTCTTCCACATTCCCATCACCAAACAATACTGCCCCACAATACTCTTGCCAACACAACACAACACAATTGCCTCTTCCTCCTCTAGGTAAGGTGGTTGCAGCCTCACACTTGTCTTTCTTTCATTACTGAAATTACAAAAAAAAAAAAAAAATCCACAATCTTATAAGTACTTTTTTGTGGTGTTTGTCAGTGTGGTCAACTTGGACCCGGCGGCCGAGGCATTCTCGTACGAGCCTCAGCTTGACGTGCGAGACTTGATTCAGCTTGACGATGTGATGCAAGCGGAGGACATGGATTTTGGCCCCAATGGCGGGCTGGTGTTCTGTATGGAGTACCTGCTGGAGCCGGATGGCCTGGAGTGGCTCAAGGTGAGACGGGAAACTGTTCATCGTCAAGGTCTACCGGGTCTCAGGCCTGGCTATGTGGCTATTACATAAGTACATACAGTAAATCCTCTCATATTCAGACTAAGACGACTGAGACCATTCCAATCATTTACCACCCTATTTGTGAACCAGTTTTTCCTTTTTTTTTTTTTTTTTTAGATTACGCTTTTCCAGCTGAAACTGTTCATCGCCAAGTTGTGCCGTGTCTCAGGGTTGGCTATGCGGTTTATTATATTTATTTAATTTTTTGTCGTTGTCTAATAATCAACTTTTCATGTAATAAATGTGTAACTCATTCTAGATTCTTAAACTTTCTGGTTTATGAATCACAAATAATCAATCAAAAGTTAGGCTACAGGTACTTTGCGTAATATGATGACATGTACGGAACTGTCATTAGCTGGGCAAAAAAAACTTCCCTGTCATAAGAACATAAGAAAATAAGGAAGCTACAAGAGGCCGTGAGACCTACACGTGGTAGTTCCTGTTACTTAACACTACCTACATCCACCTTTCATCCCCATCCATGAATTTATCCAGCCTCCTTTTAAAACTCCCTATTGACTCTGCACTAACCACCTGACGACTGAGTCCATTCCAATCATTTACCACCCTATTTGTGAACCAGTTTTTTCCCTATTTCCTTTTTAAATCTACGCTTTTCCAGTTTGAATCCGTTACTTCTTGTTCTACCCTGATAAGTCACTTGAAGAAAAGATAATCATTTAAGTAAAGTTATAAGACTGGCATGAAGGAAAGTGATGTGTTATTTTCTGTCACCAGGAACAACTTGGCGACTACGAGGACGACTGTCTGTTGTTTGACTGTCCGGGTCAGATTGAACTGTACACCCACATGGATGTCATGAAGAGGTAGGTAATAGTGATAAGTAATAGCGGTAAGAAGGTAATAGATAATTAGTAATAGTGCTTGTGCTTCATTGTGTTTTGTCACCACCAACCCCACTCAACATACCAAAGAATATAAGAAAATAAGAAAGCCACAAGAGGCCGTGAGACCTACACGAGGTAGTTCCTGTTACTTAACCCCTTCACGCCCAGAACGTAATTTCCATTTTACTTTGGGTATACCATACAACGATTTTTGTGAATAGTAGCAAGATTTTATAGACGAAACCTATTTATATCCTTGTCCACTAGCTAATTTGGCATATTTAAGCTACTTTTTTGTTATTTTAGGGCTAACAACAGACTATTTTATATATTAATGGAAAGATCTGGGCGTGAAGGGGTTAAGGGGAGCGTCACACGAATATTTCCGAAAAAAATTGATATACATACGTGAAAAAAAATTAATGCGTAGTTGAACACTTGAGCAAGCTTGTGACAACTCAACTGTCCTCTCTATACAGCACAATCTTGATATGTAGCTGCTTGAAATTGTCACAAGAAAAAAACTGCTGAAATTCCTAATCATGAAATCTTGACAAGGGAACTAGTGTATGCTATGAAAATGACTTATTGTGAAATTTTATTAACCCCTTCAAGCCCAGATCTTTCCTTTGCTATATAAAATCGTCTGATGTTAGCCATAAAATTACGAAAAGTATCACAATAATACCAAATTAGCTAGTGGACAAGGGTACAATACAGGGGATATATATGAAATAGTCTATATTCATTAAAATTGTCTATAATGGTCGCCAAATTACAATGGAAATATACGTTCTGGGCCTCAAGGGGTTTATGCTTGAATTGAACATGAGAAAATAAGGAAGCTACAAGAGGCCGCGAGACCTACACGTGGTAGTTCCTGTGCGAGAGAGCTATTGGAATACCTTCAGATTAGTTGGATTTAGTTGAGGATTTTTCACCTCTTTAAAAAAACAGTATACCACGTGTAGGTCTCATGTAGTTGCTTGTACTTGAAAGAAATTGCTCAAATTCCTAATTATGAAATCTTGACAAAGTAACTACTTTATGCTATAAAAATTACTTAGTGATATTTTGTATATGCTTAACCCCTTGAGACCCAGAACGTAATTTCCATTGTAATTTGGCGACCAGTAGACAATTTTTAGTGAATGTAAGCAATATTTTATAGATAATATCCTTTAGTATCTTTTTTCCACTAACTAATTTGGTATATTAAGTTATTTTGTAATTTTATGGCTAACAAAGCACAATTTTTCATAGCGAAGAAAAAGATCTGGGCGTGAAGGGGTTATATTGAACTGTGGGAAAACTATTGGAATGCCTTGTTGTTTCAGGTTAGTTGAGCAGCTTCAGGCGTGGGAGTTCAATGTGTGCGCCGTGTTTGTGTTGGACGCGGGTTACATGGTGGACGCTGCAAGGTTTCTCTCGGGCTCCTTAACTGCCCTGGCCACTATGGTGCAGTTAGAGGTAAGTAATTAAGTTAACTATCCATTCCTAAAAACAATAGAGCATAAGAAAATAAGGAAGCTACAAGAGGCCGCAAGACCTACATGTGGTAGTTCCTGTAATTCCTACGCTGATGAAGCTAGCCTGTATTTTTCAATGTCGTTCAATAGACTTCCAACTCGACAGGAATTAAGTGATACACGGAGGGATGCCACAGACCGCATATCTTCCCTATCTATCCCTATGAAGCCCTAGTAAGTGCCATTCACCAGGTCGTATGGCACTGTATCCTCCCATTTAGGTAACAGAAAGTCATCCTCTCACACTCCCAACACCTCTCTGCACCTCATTCATAAGAACATAAGAAAATAAGGAAGCTACAAGAGGCTGGGAGACCTACACGTGGTAGTTCCTGTTACTTAACACTACCTACATCCACCTTTCATCCCCATCCATGAATTTATCCAGCCTCCTTTTAACCCCTTCACGCCCAGAACGTTATTTCCATTGTAATTTAGATAGGCCAATAGACGATTTAAATGAGTACGTATAAGCAATATTTTATAGATATGACCTGTTTAATATCCTTGTCCTCTAACTAATTTAGTATATTGTTACTTTTCATAATTTTATGGCTAACAAGAGACAATTTTATATAGCAAAGGAAAGATCTGGGCGTGAAGGGGTTAAAGCTCCCTATTGACTCCCACACCAATATACGCACCCTATGGTTAGTATGAGCCGGTAATGACCACATCAGCCAACCGTTTCTTAGTTAATATGAGATCTCACTAAAAATGTGTCATCACCCGTGTCAAAGTGTGCCTTAAATGGATGCTGAGTTTGTTAATTTGAATGGAGAATTTTTAAGATTGCCGATTTGAATGGAGAATTTTTAAGATTGCCGATTTGAATGGAGAATTAAGTTTTATTAATTTTTTTTTTTACAGGTTCCTCACATTAATATTCTCACCAAGATGGATCTGTTGAATCGTGCCGCCAGACAACAGCTGGAGATATACTTGGAGCCAGAAGTCCACGAGCTGCTGGCCTCCGAGCACAATCAATCCAGGTTTAATAGAAAGTAAGTACTGATTTGTCATTCATTAAATTACTATTATTATTTTAGACATATATTTTTGGCCTTCTGTGGGATTGCAGCAAAAACACAAATTTCTCCTTTTTGTGTTGAGAAATGATAAGAAAATAAGGAAGCTATAAGAGGCCGTGAGACCTACACATTGTAGTTCCTGTTACTTAACACTACCTACATCCACCTTTCATCCCCATACGGGCCATACATGAAATTATCTAGCCTCCTTTTAAAACTCCCTAATGACTCCACACTAACTACCTGATGACCGAGTCCATTCCAATCATTTACCACCCTATTTGTGAACCAGTTTGCCCCTATTTTCTTTTACTTCTTGTAGGTCTCACGGCCTCATGTAGCTTCTTTATTTTCTTATGTTCAAATCTACGCTTTTCCAGTTTGAATCCGTTACTTCTTGTTCTACCCTGATTACATGCTGTAAGAATATGTAAAGAAAAAATCCATATTGTTCCACTAATTTCATAAATCTTTGTACAGGAACTACCTCGTGTAGGTCTCGCGGCCTCTAGTAGCTTCCTTATTTTCTTATGTTCTCATGTTACAGCAGGTTTAATGCCTCTAAGATGTTCCTCTTTATCTTTTCAGATATCACAAGCTAACCTGTGCACTGGGCAAGGTCTTGGATGACTTCTCCTTGGTTCGTTATGTGCCTCTGAATATCAACGATGAAGAATCACTAACGGCCGTCTTAATCCAAGCTGACTTTGCTCTTCAGTACGGAGAAGATCTTGATGTCAAAAGCAAAGACTTTGAATACCCAGACCCAGAGGACAGGGAGTAGATGAGCCGCCAAATAGTGTCCACCACTGTATAGGTAGAGTGATGTTCAATTTGTTTTTTAGTCTCGGTTATAGAAAGCAAAGTGTATCATTTTGCTTATAGGTTTTTTTAATGAGGCAAAAATTCCTGCCCCCTTGCTGCTTACTGACTATTTGATGCCGGGAGAAGGGAATGCTACAGTTCTTCTTAATTTCAGTTGTATTTTATCACAGTTAACCATATTATCAGGTAAATATAGGCATCATTTTAAGCATGGGACCTTAAAATAGGATAGAATTTTCGCCTTGTTAAAAAAATAGACTATAGGTCGTATATCTCTCCTCTCTCTTCCCAGACCCATATTATAAGTGGGGGAGAGAATGGGTGGTGCCAGACTGGACCTCAATGCCCAGAGTCACTCAAATATATACGTATAGGCTACTGTATTACTTTTCATGTTGTAAAATAGTAGAGTTAATTAACTTTGAAGTTTGTCTCAACTTTTACTCCGTGATATTATTCCCTCTGATAGTGAGAAAATAAAGTCACCTGGGTGGAAGGGACACAAGCAACACAACTCATTGTCCTCAAATCCCTTCATTGATTGATTGAATGCTTAAAAAAATGAAAACAAATAAAAATAATAATGCTAAAAAAAATGCTTGGAAAAAAAGGGGGGGGGATGTGCCTGGCATCAGAGTCTCACTTTATGGTACACGTACTTTGCAATATCAAAAGAGAGCGGCATCCCTCCGAGAGCATCAAGAGCGGCATCCCTCTGACTCGGGACAAAGTAACAGACTGAAATCAGCTAAGTTACGTATGCAATAAAGAGTGAGTGTACGAGTTGTAATCTATGACTAATATTAAAAACTCAGCATTGCCCATTTCTAGATAAAAAAATAATAATTGGTTTTCATGGTCCAATAATGCTATGGAAATTTAAAAAAAACTCAGCATTGCCCATTTCTAGAAAAAAAAAAAAAAGGTATTTCATCGTGTAATTATGCTATGGAAATCATCTTTCTGGTTCTTGTCAGATTTTCCCATAATACAGGAACTACCACGTGTAGGTCTCACGGACTCTCGTAGGTTCCTTATTTTCTTATGTTCTTATGAAATGACTGGCAAGCAGATGACACCAACTTTTACTCTGATAGCAATAGCCCAAGATTATTACAATGCACACCTTGTATCGGTTAACATCAAAAGGGCTCCACATATTTCCATAAACCCAAAAGGTGCATTTAGCATGTTCCTGCACCATATCACACTTCAATATTACTGTTTGGAAATCTCGAGTCCGCAATTATGATTATTTTGGACCAAACGTTTGTACTTGCTCATCAGTTTCAGCTTTGTGAAGAAAAGATTTCAATGAAAATTCAATACGTGTACAGTTAATCCGTAAAATCTGGTTAATCCAGACACGTAATATTATAGGGTTAATTTTTGGATATACAAATTTTCCTGGCAAGAAAAGTCCGCAAAGAAAATATTGATCTCCACTAAGCTCTCTCCTGGCCTGACTGTTGGGTCACTAACAAGATAACAAACAGTATATTGATGGTATTTAAAATGCAAGTTGTCATCACATATACAAATTTATTATGACAAAGAAGTGCCATGAGCCTAGCGAGCACAGCCATGGCGATATTCAGGTGTTTGTTATGGATCAATGTTCAATCAGTTATAGTGGGAGGGGAGGGAAGGGGGGAGGGGACGGAAAGGAGGCCTTGACTCACACGGTGTTGGGGGGGAAGGGTGTTGGTGTTGGTTGCACAGCACAACCCTGCAGTGGAGGGGGGGGGGGCACAAGAGAAGGGCAGTACTCAAAATATCTCCCTGTTTAAAGTATCTAGCCTGATAGTCCATAGAAATACTGGTCAGCTATCTGTATAATACATCCACTACATCCACTGTGCTTCAGATAATGACTGTGTACACACACTGAGTACTTAGCAAGTGGCCCTTTCCTTCCCCTCATGTTCATTAATGTAACATTTGAGCTGATGTGTTGGGTGACTGGCCTCCCTAACAAGCAGGTACAAGTGCCCTCACACTTTACACTTTACACAATCACTTTATCATAAAAGCTTCAAAGGAAAAAATTCCAAGTCAATGAAAGTGTCACATGTCAGCCGGTCCGTGCACACAAGCGCACACACACACTATGACTGTGAGTGCACACACACACTATGACTGAGCACACACACACACTATGACTGAGTGCACACACACACTATGACTGAGTGCACACACACACTATGACTGTGAGCGCACACACACACTATGACTGAGCGCACACACACACTATGACTGAGTGCACACACACACTATGACTGTGAGTGCACACACACACTATGACTGTGAGCGCACACACACACTATGACTGTGAGCGCACACACACACTATGACTGTGAGTGCACATACACACTATGACTGTGAGCGCACACACACACTATGACTGTGAGCGCACACACACACTATGGCTATGAAACAATGATTGCCATAAGGAAAGCAGGAATCTGAATCAGCTGTTGACCTCAAGCATTGAACTTTATCAAGTAAATAAATATAATTAATTCAAAATAAAATATCTCAACAGCTATAATGTTTGTATAACACTCGCTAGTTCATTACCAGACTATTATACCTGACTGCAGTGTTATTACGAGGCAACAAAGGCATTTTGATGAGCTACACCTACACAGGCAACCTTACAAGGCTAGACAGACTCCATCACGGCAAAGGTTGCCAGGATGGAAAAGGATTCTTGCCAAGCCTTCTTGGGGGTAAGTATTCAAATAAAACATGTCTCAACGACACGGCTCGGGTAACACAAGCGCAGCAATAAAACACAGACACACGCTCACACCCTCTGATATGTACAAGCAGGAACAAGCTGAATGACCATATAATGCTATGACGGTTATTGCAATGATTAAATATTCAAAGCTTAAAATATCATACTTCTTTTGCCCTTAATATAAAGGGAGGTGTTTATGATGTATATTTTCAACTTTAGAGACTAGTTTCAGCACAAGCTTAGTAGCATCAAAGACTGCTGTATACAATAGTCTTTGGTAGCATCCTAAGAGTTACAAATGATGGATTTCAGCGGCATGAACCATCCTCAACACGACTTGCCTCTTTGTTAGATTTAACTACATGCGTATTGATTTCTCTCATTTGATACGCGCACACACTGAAAATGTGAATGAATATATTTGTTTACAGTTTAGGCCATCTTTCATGGTGTGGTGTAAACGCTATCTGGTCCTACACGGCAAAGGTCAACACGCTCGCCCACGCACACACACTTTCCAGCCACACCAACAGGAGTGAAGGATTGCACTGCAGTCCTAAGCTCCTGCCAGGCTTCAACGTCTCAACTCCTCGGCTTACATTCTGATTGATTGATTTAATGCCAAAAAGGGGAATGTGCCAGACATCAGAGGTCCTATGGCACTATGGCAAAGCATAAAAAGGGTCAGGGTTATAGAGAAAGTGAAACGATGAGGGAAGGGAAAGGAACGGATTGTTACAGCAGGAGGGTTATATCAGATGAAGGATGTGTATTTGTTGGAGGAAAGAGATTAAATTACTCAGGGAGAAGGGGGATTCCGGGAGAATGTCCGCAAGACAGGGAGGTCGGGAAAGGGAGGACAAATGAGGGAAGGAACTGGAACGGGCAGGAGTAAGATGGGGGCAGGATATTAGGACATGTTGGACAGTGAGAGGAACTTAACAGGGTGTGCAGAGGGTTGGGGAGGAGCGTGACATGAGATAGGAGTGTGTGAGGTTGGTATGGCCTATGCAGGGAGGAGGAGGGGGATTCCGGGAGAATGTCCGACATTTACAAGTCTTCCCGCTGAGCCAAGCATGCTAACCACTACACTGACGGGCCACTACACACATACACACATTTATTAATTACCCTTTTAATTCCAGACAAGTAAGGATGACTATCAGTCTATAATTTTCTATAAAAAAAAAAAAAAAAAAAAAAAAAATATAATAGTCTAGAACAGAAATTGGAAAAAAATAATGACTAAGTACTCTTTACATTAGGGCAGACTGAGGCCACCTAATGAATTCAAGTACATGTGTGTATTCACCTCGTAGTATACTCGTGTGGTCCTGTCTCCATATCTATTCTTATTGAGTTTTTTTATTAAAGTGGTGCACACTTTTTGCCGGTATCACCTTTTCTTGCAGTGCGTGTGTAAGCGAGTGACACTTGGGGTGACATGCCTGCGCCACACACACGTCACTGGCTAGGGTGACATAAAAGTTGCCGTCAACATGGTCTCTGCCGTCACAGAGATTTTGATAATACTGATGAGATGACACACGGCTGTTGGAAGATGAATGTTGGGAATGCAGGTTTTGTGAATGCCTGCACTTGACCTCGGTGACGTGTGGGAAATTAGCTATCGGTAACAAGTGCTTACTAGGAATCACAACGCAAATCATTCCATCATTCAAATCTAGTTTTTATGCCTCGTTTGGTGATGGTTGACAGCTATTCAAACGTGTATTGCACCAAAAAGAATGTGCATCAATAAACAGCTTGTCATACACATTGCACCTATCCTTGCTATCAATAGAGGCACATCTTTCATATATTTTTTCAAGTTAAGAACAAAGATGTGTGTGCGTGTGTGTTTCATACGATTTCACTCAATTGGAACAAATGCAACATTCCAAGCACACTGCATCATCCACTTCATACTGCCAAAACCAAGACTGCCACAGGACACATTTGATAAAACTTAATACTTAGCACTAAATGAACGAGAAGTGTGTGCGTGTGTTTCATACGATTTCACTCATTGGAACAAACGCAACATTCCAAGCACACTGCATCATCCACTTCATACTGCCAAAACCAAGACTGCCACAGGACACATTGGATAAAACTTAATACTTGGCACTAAATGAACGAGAAGTGTGTGCGTGTTTCATACGATTTCACTCATTGGAACAAACGCAACATTCCAAGCACACTGCATCATCCACTTCATACTGCCAAAACCAAGACTGCCACAGGACACATTGGATAAAACTTAATACTTAGCACTAAATGAATGAAACCAGAAAGCATACTCTCAGAAATCTTCAATGCTGCGTATTACAAATATAATCAAAGTTGCAATTCATAACAATACCGGCTGATAACCAGAATGCATATAAACATTACTTAGAAAATTCAAGCAAGTGACATTTTAACTGTACAGTGTCATACTTGTGGTAATGTTTTTTTAAATTTAATTTCTTAATATATTTCAGCATCACATTTTGGGATACTGAATTGTCTTTTTCACAGCGAGAAATTTGGTTTGTGGCATAAGTAACCATTGTGCTTGTAATGCTTCACGTCAAAGTCATTTCTCTGTAGTCATGAAACACTATGTAGATTCACTTCCAGCACTTTTTGTCGTCATGTGTGTACACCAACTGAATATTAGTACACAAAATAGCAGAGCAAATCATTATGGTTTATTCACACAATAACTTAAGTGAATGAAATGACAAAAGAGTGTAGGGATGTGCCGGAGAGCAAGGGTCGTATGGCACTGTGGGAGAGGGAGAGAGGGAGGCACACTGGAGGCTGGGAAGGAACAATCCGCTGTAACATGATGGTCAAATCAATGAAGGTCGTGTAGTTGTTGAAGGAAGGGAAGTATACTGCTAAAGGAGAAACAGGGGACTGAGCGAGGACATGTATAGTGTATTCAGTTTGGCAAGACTATTCACGCTGGCTTATTCCTGGCGACTCTACTCCCCCGGAAGGGCTGGGTAGCAGATTGATTGAGTGATTGATTTAATGCCTAAAAAGGTGAATGTGCCAGACATCAGAGGTCATATGGCACTATGGCAAAGCATATAAAGGGTCAGGGTTAAAGAATAATAGTGAAACGACAAGGTTAGGGGAAAGAACGGAATATTACAGCAGGATGGTTAGATCAGATGTAGGATGTGGATTTGTTGGAGGAAGGAGGTTAAATTTTCCAGGGAGAAGGGGGATTCCGAGAGAATGTCCGCAAGACAGGGAGGACAAAAGAGGGAAGGAACTGGAATGGGCAGGAGTAAGATGGGGGCAGGATATTAGGACATGTTGGACAGTGAGAGGAATTTGACAGGGTGTGCAGAGGGTTGGGGAGGAGCGTGACATGAGATAGGAGTGTGTGAGGTTGGTATGGCCTATGCGTAAGCGTGCGAGAGCAGTCGGGACTAAGCCATCGTGAATGTCCTTGCCAAACTGAATACAGTATAGAAGGCAAGGATTTCAGGAGAGCCAGGACAGACTAGGCAAAGCTGCGACACCGACCCCACCAGACCGAGAGGTGAAAATTGATATGTACTGTACTACCATCTCTTGCTGTAAAACTGTACCCCAAAATAGCCATTGAAAAAAAGGACAATCTGAAAGATTTATGAAAAAACAAATGAAAGTTAATCTTTGGTTTTTTATTCCTCAACAGTTTGTGAGGGAACATGTACCTCTTGGATAATAAAAGCTATTTTCTTCCTTTATAAACAGATGGCAATCTCTATGGTTTCCCAAAGCAGCTATCCTTCATCCCTTGCCTCACCCATCCGAGGGACTGGGCGAGGCAGGGCATTGCAAACAACCACCACGGGACTCACACAGACACAAAATTATAATCGGCAGCCACAGAACACCGACAGAACTGCTGTTGCACTTCATGTTGTGAGTGACATGAGCAGGAGCAAGGTCTGTTTCCAGGGCTTACAAATATATAAATAAAGTCATATCAGCCTTTTCATTATAAAAAGTGAACCAAAAAAGTACAATTATGGCCACAGTCGTAGAAATAATAATACACTTGAGTACATCACTAGACGTCTATGTGTACAATTGTCATGCTGCAAGGCTTCCTTTAGTCATCTAAGTGTTAATTTTTGGGTGTTTCTTTAGTACAGTTCTTTACATAGCTTCCGCATGAGCCAAAGACCGATTCCGCTGCCTGGCAAACAGACCCCCTCCTTATGGATTATATATATGAATGGGAGGTGAAAAAGTGAAGGGTACACTCCATTCCTTCAAGATGAAAAACCTGTTTACCCTCACACTGCAATATTATATCACATTACAGATGGTAAGGGGTAGACACATACCTAGCTACCCTAAAATTAATAGAATATTTATGCAACCTAAAGCAAACATATTAATTGAGCTACAAAGTGCAATGAATTTGTGGTAGAATAATAATGCTAAACCAACACCAAAAACTCAAGACAGAATTCATGGACACAGGCACAGCTACCTCGCTAGTGTGTTATATAGGGCTGTGGTTATCAATCTAGGACCCAAACAAAATATCATAGACTACAAACTGTTATGTGTGTATGCTTCTAACCATAAACCTTGTGAAAAGTCATCCTTCTATCAGGAAAAGAAACTAATGATCAACATTTCAAACAATCTTATAAGTGAAGTACTATGCACTCAGTAACCAGCGGAGCAAAGTGTTCAGCAATCAACACAGGGATAAAATCAATCAGTCAATCAAAGAATCCCTCAAAAACTAGACCATTATACTGTAAATGGTTTGACATCCTAGCAAACTAAGGAACTAATACCTGCATTCAGTGAGCAGCCGAGTGTGCCCTAGGAACAAGCCGGCCCTTTATCCCTCAAATCTATCTACCTGACTCTGAAATTTTGGCTAACCTTACAGTAGACGTGTTGTTACAAAAAGATAGGCTGAGGTACACCACTGGATGACTTGAGGAAAGGGACAGCAGACTATGACTCCTTCCCAGGATGCCCACTGAAAAGTAATGTATACCACTCATGGTCATAGGCCTAACCCCTTCACGCCCAGAGCTTTCCTTGGCTATAAAAAATTGTCGGTTGTCAGCCATTAAATTACAAAAAGTAACTTGATATACCGAATTAGTTAGTCGACAAGGATACTAAGCATGTCATATCTATAAAATAGCGCTTATATTCATTAAAAATTGTCTAATGGTACCCAAATTACAATGGAAATTACGTTCTGGGCCTCAAGGGGTTAACTATACCAAAAATAAAACACAATCCAGTGTTTCACTTGAACTACAGTTGCATGATGGACAATAGGCATTTAAATCACAAAGCACGCGGAAACCTTCACCCAGCGGCCGTCCGTACAGACGGCCTCAAGCGGGGTTGTCCGGTTCCCGGCCACCACAAACGTGCTGGAAAATACAACTTTGATTTTTTCATTAGCACTACTTTCAAGTGATACTCAGACTTACAGCAGTAGTGGAACTTGTAGAAATAGTAGAGGAGTAAACTTTGTTGTAGTTGCTAAGCACAAGGGTAGCCAAAGACAGCCTTAACGCCTTAAAACATTTAGCAAAGTCGTTGGAAAAAGAGAAATTCTTAAGTTGTAAAAAGTTAATGGTCTCTAACTACCACAATCCAGGAATTCTAATATGAAGACTGGGAAGAAATTTAAGTGTTCTTTTAAGCATGACAATGAAACATGATTCTCTTCTACCAAATACTAACAAAGAATGTCCAGAAACATTTAGTATATAGGATACTTGTGTCCCCTATAATCATGAAACACACATGACAATTATCTTACAAAGTCTTTACATACCCTAACTGACCCAAAATATTACATTCATAATTATATTTACAGTCTCAAGAAAAATATAGTTACGTACACTTACAATCTGTGTGTACTACGTCCCGGTACTACCTCCGTGTACTACGCTCGTGTACCACAGTGAACTCTTTTAATATAAGTGTTTTGTGAGGGTAAAACTAACATTGGGCAACAATGTCACATTACTTCATATAGCGTGGCCGACAGACACCCTCAGTCAGTGGGGTTCAAGCAGCAACAGTTACTAAGCGTCACCACCCGCCCGCCTCACCCGCTAACTAGTCTGGTTTTTTTAACGAGGTGAAAAATCCTGACCCCTTGCTGCTTACTGACTGATATTTCAGGGGATATGCCAGGGGAAGGGAATACTAAGCTTCTTCTAAATTTCAGCTGTATTTTATCATAGTTAACCATATTATCAGGTAATATAAGACATAATTTTAAGCATGAAACCTTAGATAGAATGGAATTTTTGCCTCGTTAAAAAAAATAGACTACAGTCTGGAGTAGTTTGTGATTGAATTTTTCCAAAACCATACAGTAATATGCAGTACTGTTCATTAACCTTGAAAACATCGACCTTCATCAATCTATATCAACAAACTGCCTCACAGAGTACTGAAACTAGAGAAGAAGGACGCCCAAAAACCGAGGTTGTCTGTGTGTCACAAATACTAAAATACTAGAGCTTAGGCACTCTAAATACAAACATCACATGTTTAGGGCTGTTATGGAGGTGCCATTAAGGAGCACCACAACTACTAATAACCTCTACTGGACCAAATTGACGAGATGTGTACAATATCCCAGTGGTCGGCCAGTCAGTGATCCAACAAGCTGGCAGGTACCATCATTGTACTGAGAGGGACTGGCATCATTTTCAGCAAGACAAAATCATGTGATCATAAATAAAGGCATTAAAATCCACTTAAATTACTTTGATAGTTTTCTTGTATATACACGCACAGCTAGCACTTTCCCACACGCATGAGGCGGCACTGAAGAACCAACCAAAAGTTGAACAATAAGAAATAACTCGAAGGAAAATTCACATTAAGCTTCCCGTACGACAGGTTTGTGTTTTGAACCCAAAGTCATACACTGGACGAGGCAACGAGCACACGGAAACACAAAGGCAAGACCACCCCTAAATGATAAGTCTATCTACATTGCAAATTGCCATTCCCATTATATTATTTGACTCATTAATTAATAAGAAATTAACACTCACTAGAATTCTCTAAGCTACAATGATTACTTCAACAAACTGTCGTACGTCACAAATAAAAAGGCGGCAACACGGCAGCTTGCTACTATCTACAATGTGTAAATGATGAGCGTCTGGACCA
Organism: Chionoecetes opilio; assembly: GCA_016584305.1. Lineage (NCBI taxonomy): Eukaryota > Metazoa > Arthropoda > Malacostraca > Decapoda > Majidae > Chionoecetes > Chionoecetes opilio. The sequence continues at coordinate 132,944 of JACEEZ010026277.1, read as the reverse complement.
AAGCTTTCACCACAGTCTTATCTGGATGACGTTTTATGTACTAGAAACTTTGAGGCACTGGAAGTGTGTGCCAGACCCTCAGAGCCACAATGACTAACACTTAGGCTTGTCAAAACCTTAAGGGGACCAAGGGAACTGTCACCCTTAACTTAGGGTGTTGGCCTGTCTCTCCTGCTGCAGTCCCCCAGGGGCAGACATAAGACAGCATGGCTACGGGTGAGTGCTGAAGGCCGGGGGCTTCTCAGGAACGGCCCACCGCCGCCACACGGCACACCCTCGCCACCACCCTCCGCTCCACACCACTTGTAACACTACACACGCTTATTAAACTCTTCCGTAGCTAAATTTTGGCAAATATGAGCCTTCTAAATTATAACAATTTCTAAAAATAGATGTTAACCTTATAAATAAAAGTATATGTACCCTATGTAACTAAATCCAATACAAGTAATAGTAAGTAATACTTAGGCCCTTACTGGTGTGGCGCCATGGAGGGAGGTTGGCCAAGAGGTGGCCTGTGGCGGGGTTGGCGGTCAGCCCTTGAGTGCTACTTGTTGGCAGTCAGCCCTTGAGTGCTACTTGCTCTTCGGGGTCAAACGAGACCTTGGTCGAGAAACCAGCACAAAAACCATGCAGAGGATTCTTCATCAAGTTTAAAGAGAAGGTATATCACACTCCAGACATAAATAACACCTTTACACGTAGGGAAGAAGTTCAAGAAAGCGTATATGTTAATAGAGATCAAACAAACCTGTGGACAAACACCAGACGCGGTGTGGCCGGCGGGCCTTGCACCCAGGTGGGTGCCCGAGGCCAGGCCAGGCGGCCCACGGTGCAAAGCCCCCCGGCCTCGTTGGCTATAAACACAATACTACTCGTGCTACACATTAAGTCTACTACAGACCGTTGTCAAGCCCTTTTCCCTTAAAATAATCTAAACTTTAGTTATGAATGGTAAAACACAAAATAAATATACATCTGTAAAACGTCACAAGTGTCACGCCCGGATGACTGAAAAAGATAGTTTCTTGGTGTTGGTCAGCCTACGTGCGGGTACGTTCGGCTGAATTTCAAACGTTTGCTCATCCATCACTTATTTTCAACAAAAAAAATCCTCACCCTTGACAGAGGTTATCAAGTCCAACACAAAACAAACGATAACTTCTTTGGCTAACGTAAAAGTTTAAAAGTGTGCACGTCAAAACGGACTCCTCCCTCGTAACACAAGTGATCCAAAGAAGCCACTGCCTTAGCCTTCCTTCCTTCCTTCATTGTTGATGCTGCGATTATCTCATCAACCACGGCTCGCATAAAAATAATTATTACATTTAGGAATCATAATAAAAAAATAATAACTAACTATAGTCTTCACGCGCCAACAATATGCTGACGGTGCTCCGCCCTCCGAACGGCCGACGCACGGTTGTAGTGTGAGGGTGTCGTCATCACCAGGAAACAAGCGCACACTGCTACATGCACTAGTTCTACACACAAATCTGGGGCCTATACTGATGCTGCAAGGGTGTCAAGTTAACACTCAACCCATAACTGTTGGCCCCCCAATCAATAATCACAGGGGACTAATTATATCATGGAGTGCCACACCTACATGATATATTTGACACTTCAGATTCTTACTTGGACTCTGTAAACACCAATCTGTTGCCGAGGACCCCAAACACTTGGCACCAAAATAATCTGTCCTGTTTCTTGTACATCGTTATTATCAATTATCCTGGGTTTTGTTTTCTGGATTCAAGTCTTGGTGGCTCAGCAGTGCCTATGTTCCAGGCAGCCATGTTCCAGGTAGCCATGTTCCAGGTAGCCTATGTTCCAGGCAGCCATGTTCCAGGTAGCCTATGTTCCAGCTGCTGAGGCCACTGAGCCACATAGTAAGAGTGTACTGCAGAGGGACAGACGCAGGAAGATGCACACACACACCCACACACCAGCCCCTCCTCCACCCTGTCCTTTCTCTAGCCCTTCAACTTTTAAGGCCAAAAAAATAGTCAAATAATATATAATAAATAACAAAAATAATAAAATAATATTTTCAGAATGATTTTCACTTCATTGTGTGTGTGAAAGGCCTGCTAGGATGTTGTCGGGTGACTGAGGGCCACTACTCTGAGAACCAGATGCTTTGGTACTGGCTCTTGGCAGGAGAGAGTGCAGCGTAAGCATTGTACGGAGGGGCCACTTGGGGGTGTGTGGGAAAGACAGCGGTGGGCTGCATGTGGGCGGGGAGAGGGTGGGCGGGTGGGGCAGCCAATACTGCACGACCGCTGCTGTGGTGGGCTGGGGGCGGCAGGGCACCGCTGAAACACAACACGACACAAACCTTCAGTCACGGCTCACGGCTGCAAACAGTCTGACACACATACAGGCAGACACACTCTCACACACCTAAATTATTCCTTACGTCAGATTTTCCCATAAGTCTTATGAGGTTAGACGGTCAATGATACTCTTCCAATATTATTGTCGGCGTTCATTATTTAGATTTGCATTTTTTAGTTTTACGAGTTTTACGCCTGGGATGGTCTTCTTGTGAGGCAACCTTCACACACCTAATTGACCTGACAAGTGAGGCAACACACACCTAAATGACCTGACAAACTAAGTCAACGGTTATCTAAGGCTGTTTGCTCATGATGCTAACTTAATGAAGAAGATAAGTAACTATAAATATTGCAAAAAAAAAAAAAAAAAATATATATATATATATATATATATATATATATATATATATATATATATATATATATATATATATATATATATATATATATATATATATATATATATATATATATACATATACAGGAGAACCTCGTTTATCCGGCACCCTCGGGGGGGAGCGCATGCCGGATAACTCATTTTGCCGTTGTTTTGGAGTTACTCTTATGGAATCGCCCAAAATCCCCCCCCCCCCCCTTTTTTTTTTTTTTTTTTTTTTTTTTCCCATCACAAGGAACTGGCCAAGGGCACAACAAAAATGGGTAACACAAAGCCCGCTTAGTTGCCAGTCCCTATAAAGTAGACAGTAAGAGAATAAAATAAAAAAAGGGGTGAGCCAATTTAGTTCGGGAGGTGTCTTGTTACTCTTCTTTTGAAAAGATGTAAGTCATAGGAAAGTGTAAAAATAGAAACAGGAAGAGAGTTCCAGAGTTTATCAGTGAGAGAAAAAAAAAAAAAAAAAAAAAAAAAAAAAAAAAAAAAAGCCTGGGTCGATTAGTGCCGTTGTTTTGAGACTGCCGTTGTTTTGAATGCCGGTTAAATGAGGTTCTCCTGTATGTATATATATATATATATATATATATATATATACACACAGACAACCCTTGATTTAACAGACTGACAGGGGGGAGAAGCTATCCGTTAGAGCCGATTGTCCATTAGTGCGAGGGTATTTTCCCGGATGTGTGAAAATATAGAAGTCACAGGAAAAATTGTGAAATATATGAGCAATAATCACAAACACAAGCAGACAGAGTAGCTAGGTTGGGAGGCAGACAGTGACTAGTGCTACATGCTGGATTAGGCAAGAACACCTGCACTGCTCAGACACATTTTACATTTAAGCTCTGACCTAACGGACACATTTTTCAAGCAGCGGACTTTTTGAATGGTTTAGTCCGCTTGTTCGGTAGCGAATGGAGTCCGTTAAACAGAGTTCCGTTAAATCGAGGGTCGACTGTATGCTGAAACAGTGGGGGTCTCATCGGTCCCATCACACAGGAAGAAAATAAATTCAAAACTTGGAAAGAACACAAAGGATAGCAACTAAGATGGTGTCCAAATTGAAAGTTCCATACCTTGCTAGTTCCGTCAAGACACGTCATTGTACAAGGTTATACATTCTAGGTTTCAACAAACTTTCTGCATTGTCATCTATCACTAGTCGTCTTGCGTCTGTCATCTCTCTGTCGCCCTGGTGCATCTCCTCAGCCTTCCAGGTCTTGTTACACACCTGCCATCTCACCACACTCACACCTCACATCTACTCCATCGCCATGAAACACCCTGCCATCTCACCACACTCCCACATCACAACTACTCCATCACCATGAAACACCCTGCCATCTCACCACACTCACACATCACAACTACTCCATCACCATGAAACACCCTGCCATCTCACCACACTCCCACATCACAACTACTCCATCACCATGAAACACCCTGCCATCTCACCACACTCACACATCACAACTACTCCATCACCATGAAACACCCTGCCATCTCACCACACTCCCACATCACAACTACTCCATCACCATGAAACACCCTGCCATCTCACCACACTCACACATCACAACTACTCCATCACCATGAAACACCCTGCCATCTCACCACACTCCCACCTCACAACTACTCCATCACCATGAAACACCCTGCCATCTCACCACACTCACACATCACAACTACTCCATCACCATGAAACACCCTGCCATCTCACCACACTCACACCTCACAACTACTCCATCACCATGAAACACCCTGCCATCTCACCACACTCACACATCACAACTACTCCATCGCCATGAAACACCCTGCCATCTCACCACACTCACACATCACAACTACTCCATCACCATGAAACACCCTGCCATCTCACCACACTCACACATCACAACTACTCCATCACCATGAAACACCCTGCCATCTCACCACACTCCCACATCACAACTACTCCATCACCATGAAACACCCTGCCATCTCACCACACTCCCACATCACAACTACTCCATCACCATGAAACACCCTGCCATCTCACCACACTCACACATCACAACTACTCCATCACCATGAAACACCCTGCCATCTCACCACACTCCCACATCACAACTACTCCATCACCATGAAACACCCTGCCATCTCACCACACTCACACATCACAACTACTCCATCACCATGAAACACCCTGCCATCTCACCACACTCCCACCTCACAACTACTCCATCACCATGAAACACCCTGCCATCTCACCACACTCACACATCACAACTACTCCATCACCATGAAACACCCTGCCATCTCACCACACTCACACCTCACAACTACTCCATCACCATGAAACACCCTGCCATCTCACCACACTCACACATCACAACTACTCCATCGCCATGAAACACCCTGCCATCTCACCACACTCACACATCACAACTACTCCATCGCCATGAAACACCCTGCCATCTCACCACACTCACACATCACAACTACTCCATCACCATGAAACACCCTGCCATCTCACCACACTCCCACCTCACAACTACTCCATCACCATGAAACACCCTGCCATCTCACCACACTCACACCATCACAACTACTCCATCACCATGAAACACCCTGCCATCTCACCACACTCACACCCTCACAACTACTCCATCACCATGAAACACCCTGCCATCTCACCACACTCACACATCACAACTACTCCA
>JACEEZ010026277.1:0-122500 GCA_016584305.1 Chionoecetes opilio | reverse complement strand
TACCGACTGATATTTGATGCCAGGAGAAGGGAATAGTACGGTTCTTCTAAATTTCAGCTGTATTTCATCATAGTTGGTATATTATCAGGTATATATAGACATCATTTTAAGCATGAGACCTTAATATAGAATGGAATTTTCGCCTCGTTAAAATATAGACTACAGTTATAAACACAGTAAAGCCAGGACAATAATATTAACACTATAAGGAACACAAAATAAACTCACCGCCAGCTTCATCGTCACTGTCGCTGATGGTGATGACAGACACAGCCGGCGATGGCGTGTCTCGGATGGTGATGGTCTGCTGTCGGCTGCCACCTGTCATGCTGCTGCTGTAACTGCTGCTGGAGTGCTGCTGACTGCTGTGAGTCTGCTGGCTGGGCTGAGTAGGATGCCCAACTGCACGGAACAGAACACAAGGCATTCAGAATATCAGCCAAGCCACAAAATGAATACAGGAGCTCCAATAATTAAATACATAGCTGGTTCCTGAGGGTTGTAATTAGCTTGAAATTTTAAGTATATTTTGTTAGTGCTGAATGAATACTGTACACAGAATAGCACTAAAAAATGTATGTACAGTACAGCTATTACCCAATGGTACTATATTTTGTTAGTCATTTATTGATACAGTTCAATGGTTGTTGCTATCACCATCACCACTGGCCTCACTCCAATGCTCCCGAGACGTGTTGGAGTGATGAAAATATCTGTGAAAACCACACTTTATATCTACAAACAGTTTTGTAAGCATCTTTAAAAGTGTGTGGCTTGGAGCTCATGCAAGATGGGGAGTGTTTGCAGACCAGTGATGTTTTACAACTAAGAGACCCTCTATAATATTATTTGCTTTAGTACATAAGTTCATTCCCTCATGTCTGTATAATATGTTGTTTTTTCCTGTTTGCCTTCGGGTGAAAATAAAATAATAATTATTATTATTATAACCTTGTGGCTTATGTGGCTCCCTAATTAGGAGTGCCGGCAGTGCCACCCACCTGCATGAGAGCCGTGACTGCCACTGTTGCTGCTGCTGGTGCCGTGACCTTGGTGGGTGGCATGGGACAGTGGGTGGTGACTGGAGGAGTGAGGTGCGTGGTGACTGGGGTGGTGACTCGGGTGATGAATGTGACCCTGGTGGTGCGCCGCGTGGTGAGCTGAATGATGACTGCCGGGAGAAAATAACATGTTAAGGACTTGTCTGAAACCAGGGAGTTTAAGACTTCACAATACATCAAATAATACATAAAAAAAAAAAAAACCAGAAAAGGTGGCAGTTGTTTTTTTAAGCTGCTTCAAGACCATTCTATGAAAACAATGGCTGTCATTTAAGGGTTCATACCAATGCATAGAAATCCTAAAATAAACTAGCCTAAAATCCTGCCCCTTGTTGCTTGTTTGAGGTAAAGCCGAGCCTGGACGTACTTGTGAGTGGTGTGGTAGTTGGTGTGGTTGATCTGTGGTGCGGCGCCGCTGTTGCTCCAGTGCGAGGGCGCTCCGGGTGGCGTGCCTTCCTTCACCCGCTTCTTGACTGGTGACAGCTGCTGACTCAGGTCCTTCTTGTCGTGGGCCACGGGCTGGGCCGGACGGCCCCCCACGTGAAGGGCGTGCGCCGCGTGGGCGGTGGAGTGGCCCATCAGCGACGCCTTGCTGGGCCGCTTGCTTCCCGCCCAGGTGCCAGAGGGATAGGCCTCGTACAGCTCCGGGTGGAGGTCCACGGGAAACATGGCGGGTGGAGCGTCGCCCTGCACCACCGGGGGTTCCACCAGAAAGGTGCGCCTCCACGCGTCGCTGGCGTCGGGCAGCAGGCTGGCCGGCTGCTGCAGGGAGGTGGGCGGCTGGGGCAGCTGTTGCCAGCCACCCGGGACTAGGGCCATCTGGCCGCCGCGCCCCCAGCCCCCGCCCACCGCCGCGCCCGTGGTGAGCAGCATGCCTCTCCCCGGCTGCTCCACCATGGACACCGGCACGTACTGACTGCCTCCGCCAACCTGCAACACAGACAAGGCAGGCCAGGATCAGCAACAACAGTGAACACACGTACAGTCTTACATCCATGTTTTCAGATATCCAACCAAGACACAATTGTATAAGACAATCTACCACAGCTAGGGTTGTCCATGCACCCCAACACACCCTGCTACCCAGGCCAGCCACCCACCTGTTGGGGCAGCAGTGAGGGCTGTAGCTGCAGCTGTGGCTGTTGGGTGACCACGGTGACATGCTTGCCAGGCGAGGCAAGACCCTGGTAGGGAGGAGGACACAAGATGGACGACACCAGCTGTGGCTGGAAACTTGCAGCTGCCGCCGCTGCTGCTGCTGCCTCTCCCCGACTGCTGCCGCTGTAGCCACGGCCGCTGCGACTGCTCTGGTACAGGCCATACTGCAAAGACACACCACCACCACCACTCCTTAGCTCTCCCTGCATGTGTCTGATGCCTTGCTACACCCACTGCTCAGGTAACCTCCTCTAAAGACATGATGAGGACAGGTTGCTTGTCATGCCACACACTTTACCTCCCTCAAATCTTCTCATCCACCCTGAACTACAAGAGTGTTCAACTTGTTCCAGTGTCTTACTTGATTGGTAATTTGATTGTTGAAGGTGAGGGTGACGGAGCCGTTGGTGGTGTGGACATAGTTGGGCATGAGGGAGGGGGGAAGGGCCTGGGCCTGGGACACTGCGGCCGCCGTGGCGTAGGGCGGGGCCGGCCGCCGACACACCTCCATCATCTGCTGGGAGAACCCCTTGTCAATAGTTACATCATGTGTATCCAACTTATAACAGAGGCGAGAGAAATAACTGTACCATTAACAGACAGGTGTGTGTGTGTATGTGTGCGTGTGTGTGTGTGTGTGTGAAATAATAAACGACAAAATCAGTTTTATATATAGTATATATAAAAAAAGAATAAAAAAAAAAAGATAGGTGTATAAAAAATATAAAAAATAAAACTATGAAATTGCCCGCCCACCCACCTGCATGGAGGCCTTGACGTTGGAGCAGTGTGGGTAGTCCAGGAGGTGCTGCAGGGTGACAAAGCTGTGCTGCAGAGCCTCGCCGGGGCTGATGCGGCGCTCCTGGTCCATGGTCAACATGCGCTTCAGCAGGTCGATGAACTCCCGGCGGTCGGCCTTCTCCGCCAGCAGCTCTCCGCCCTCGAGCTCGGTGGGCACGTTGACCTGACCCATGTCGTCCAGGCAGTTGAAGATGTACTTGCGTGCCTCTTTACTCTTGATGCCTGTCTCTCCCTCGTGTTCTTCAGGGGTCTGTAAGGAAGGGGACACCTTACATAACAACAACAGGGAAGATATGCTGGAAAGGTGTGAACATTATGTTCTGAGCCTCAAGGGGTTAATAAAATAATGGTAATAAAATCCTCCCTTACCTTGAGTCGCCAGAATGGATAGGTGGATTCATTGTCCCGGTAGAAAAACTTGGTTGTCTTGGTGGCATTGTTCAGCATGTGCTCGGCCGGGATGCCTTGCGTCTGGCTGATGTAACGAATCTGAAGACAGGGAAGAGGTGGCGTTCAAGCAAGACTCTTACTTTCAGGGGTTGACAGGCATCAGAGAGTTGACAATAGAAGAGTGATATATGTTAATGAATAGAGCAGCTTCTCTGGTTTCAATATATGCCTGAAGCCTCTATGGACAGGCATCAGAGGGTTGACATCTGTTCCTTACCTGATCATATTCCTTTACAGATAAATAATTAAGAGATACATACAAGCAGGTAATAAAAGAATGATGCATGTTAATGACTAGAGCAGCTTCTCTGGTTTCAATATATACCAGAAGCCTATATAAGAACATAACAATAAAATAAGGAAGCTAGAAGAGGCTGGGAGACCTACATGAGGTAGTTCATGTTACTTAACGCTACCTACATCCACCTTTCATCCCCATCCATGAATTTATCCAGCCTCCTTTTAAAGCTCCCTATTGACTCCGATAAGACAGATATATTAACTACAGGAGAACCTCATTTAACCGGCATTTAAAACAACGGCACTAATCGACCCAGGCATTAATTAAGTATAATTATTTCAAAAACTGAGAAAATCGGCAGAAATTTAGTTGGGCAAGGCTGTGGTCTACACAGACTCCCTCTCCTCACTCCACCTCCTCCTCTCCCGTCATCCACGATCCTCTCCGTCCCTCGTCCACACCATCCAGAGGGCCCTTCACCTTACCAACGAGGGGTGGGAGATCGCTTTCCAGTGGGTTCCCTCCCACGCTGGTATCCCAGGCAACGAGGTGGCTGATTCTGCTGCCAGGATGGCCTTAAAGTAGTCGTCCAGACCCATTTTTTTTTTGCCGAATTATGTTGAATGTACATTCAAAACACCTAATCCACCAAAAATAATTGATTTCCAGGCCTTATTTCCGTAAAAACACGACTTTTGTAAAAAGCGCGCGAAAAAAAAAATCTTCCCTCCAACAGGGCTACGACTGTTATTGATGACGTCAGAATAGGGACGCCCGCAGACACTCTGTCTGGCACCTGTCGGCAAATGTTATGATGAGCGATTGTACTTCGGTGTCAGACAGTGAATCTGTCGCCGTGACAGATTTAGAGTACGATGCTCAATCTGACACCGAAAGAAATGACGCTGGTCGCGTATACTATGAGGAAAACGAACCTCAGATTGTCATGGGATCCTATATGTTTGAGCCCGAGTACGAGGTGGATTAACAGGTGTCTCTTTATCTTTCTTTATCTGTCTCTTATCTTGGCAGGAGGTATGAGATGTGCACTCGCGCGTATGTCCCCCGGTGAAATTATGAATTATTTAATCATAATTTCTACTAGTTATGGACAATTACAGTATCTTATAAGTTTTAACTACACAATCAATATTAATAAACGGCTGTTATTTACCAAATAAGCAGTACATGAGAACAGCAGGGCTGTCATAAGCAATAATGTCAAGGGCTACTTGGCATTATGTCGGCGAGGGGGAGGCAAGGTGGGTAGGGATGGGTGCCGTGCGAGGCTACATCAGCTGTGTCCCTCCTTCTCCCGCCCAGATTAGCGACAGTGTTTAGTTTGAGAGAGTTAAAATCATGACTTATTTAGTATCAATTTGAGAGAAATAAGCTGTAGACAGTGTTGTACGCTTACGGTAATGTGAAGTATTATTCTGGATATGGGGTTCTGGATATGGGGATTATTCAGCCCCATATCCAGAATAATACTTCACATTACCGTAAGCGTACAACATTGTCTACAGCTTATTTCTCTCAAATTGATACTAAATAAGTCATGATTTTAACTCTCTCAAACTAAACACTGTCGCTAATCTGGGCGGGAGAAGGAGGGACACAGCTGATGTAGCCTCGCACGGCACCCATCCCTACCCACCTTGCCTCCCCCTCGCCGACATATAATGCCAAGTAGCCCTTGACATTATTGCTTATGACAGCCCTGCTGTTCTCATGTACTGCTTATTTGGTAAATAACAGCCGTTTATTAATATCGATTGTGTAGTTAAAACTTATAAGATACTTGTAATTGTCCATAACTAGTAGAAATTATGATTAAATAATTCATAATTTCACCGGGGGACATACGCGCGAGTGCACATCTCATACATACCTCCTGCCTCCCGCTAGCCGTGAGTTACATGATGGCCGCGGTAATTCTTTCTCACTCCATGTCACGTAAAGGAAGCTTCAGAAAGCATATGGGTATAGAGCATTTTGTTCTTAGAATAATTCGGTCTATCTCCTGTATCAACATTTGCATAAACTCGTGTTACACCCTGTATTTATCTCTGTTTACGTGTCTCTCTGATCAGCGCGGGAAGATGAGCCTCCCTAATGCTACGTCACCGAGCCTGAGCCTGAGCGTCTGCAAACCTTGAGAGCGTTTTGAAAACTCGGGGAATTTGCAGATTTTGATTGCGGATTATTTAAAAACGGCTGACTGGATACAAAAAGTGACGACGTATTGTTGATATACTCGTTAATGGCTATACTTTGATTGCATTAAATCAGGAATGATGAAATGGTCTGGACGATTACTTTAACAGATGTAAACACGACACCCTTCTCTCTGCCGCTCTCCGCGGCCAAACGCCTGATCTCCCGGGTCTGCCGCTCCACCTGGAATAACACACTCGGCGATGCCCTCCGCATCACCTCCATGGGCCAATACCGCAGTGACTCTTCCCCCCAGCCGTGGATACGGAAAAAGTCCCGCGTCCTGGATGTCACTCTCACCCGCCTCCGCCTGGGGCACACGACACTCACGGCTCACCTGCATCGCCTCCGTCTGTCCCCTGACCCCCACTGCCCTTGGTGCATGAATTTTCCGGAGACTATTGAACACTTTCTGCTGCAGTGTCCGCACTTCCACTCACACCGTGTAGTGCTACAGTCTCAACTCCTCGCCCTGAACGTCACTACCTTTGACCTGCCCACCCTGCTGGCGGCGGCTGGCGTTCCCCCCTCTCAGCAACACGCCGTCATCCGCCTCACCTGTGCCTTCCTGAGGAAGACAGGTCAACTACCGCACCTGTGATAGCATCATAGGACATCACCAGGGCTCATAGTGTTCCCCAAGGGATCCTTGCAGCCCTAAAACAACAACAACAACAACCTCCAGAAACCACAGTATTTATTGGGATTTTGGGCGATTCCATAAGAGTACCTCTCAAAACAACGGCAAAATGAGTTATCCGGCATGCGCTCCCCCCCGAGGGTGCCGGATAAACGAGGTTCTCCTGTATATGGCGAGGCATCAGAGGGTTGACATGTGTGTTCCTTACCTGATCATACTCAGAAGAGCCCGGGTAGAGTGGCCACCCCAAGAAGAGTTCGGCAATGACGCAGCCCAGCGACCACATGTCAATAGCTTCAGAAAAGGGCAGCCCCAGGACGATCTCTGGGGCTCGGTAGTAGCGGGACTGCAGGTAGGTGTTGCAGACGGCCTTGCTCACGTGGGAGGCACTGCCAAAGTCTATGACCTTGACCCGGTACGGCTGCCTCACAGGATCCACCAGCATGATGTTCTCGGGTTTGAGGTCGGCGTGAATGAGGCCAAGTTGCTGTGGGAGCAAACATTGCTTGGTGTTACTTTCTAGCTCTGTCTCCCATCATTCTGTGTTACTTTTTAAGGCCGTCTCCCATGATTGTGTTACTTTAAAGGCCGTCTCCCATGATTCTATCAAGCCTTCAAAACACACAAAACAAAAAACAATAATGTAGCTTTTTTTTTAATACATAAGGCCTTCTCCCAAACACGTGCCAGCTGGTTACCCCAAATACACTCCAGCTGGTTAGCCCATCAACACGTGCCAGCTGGTTAGCCCATAAACACGTGCCAGCTGGTTACCCCAAACACACTCCAGCTGGTTAGCCCATAAACACGTGCCAGCTGGTTACCCCAAACACACTCCAGCTGGTTAGCCCATAAACACGTGCCAGCTGGTTAGCCCACAAACATTGACAGCTGGTTAGCCCATAAACACGTGCCAGCTGGTTAGCCCAACACACTCCAGCTGGTTAGCCCATAAACACGTGCCAGCTGGTTAGCCCACAAACACTTGACAGCTGGTTAGCCCATAAACACGTGCCAGCTGGTTACCCCAAACACACTCCAGCTGGTTAGCCCATAAACACGTGCCAGCTGGTTACCCCAAACACACTCCAGCTGGTTAGCCCATAAACACGTGCCAGCTGGTTAGCCCACAAACACTTGACAGCTGGTTAGCCCATAAACACGTGCCAGCTGGTTAGCCCATAAACACGTGCCAGCTGGTTAGCCCATAAACACGTGCCAGCTGGTTACCCCAAACACACTCCAGCTGGTTAGCCCATAAACACGTGCCAGCTGGTTAGCCCACAAACACTTGACAGCTGGTTAGCCCATAAACACGTGCCAGCTGGTTACCCCAAACACACTCCAGCTGGTTAGCCCATAAACACGTGCCAGCTGGTTAGCCCACAAACGCTTGACAGCTGGTTAGCCCATAAACACGTGCCAGCTGGTTAGCCCATAAACACGTGCCAGCTGGTTAGCCCATAAACACGTGCCAGCTGGTTAGCCCATAAACACGTGCCAGCTGGTTAGCCCACAAACACTTGACAGCTGGTTAGCCCATCAACACGTGCCAGCTGGTTAGCCCATAAACAAGTGCCAGCTGGTTAGCCCACAAACACTTGACAGATGGTTAGCCCATCAACACGTGCCAGCTGGTTAGCCCATAAACACGTGCCAGCTGGTTAACCCATAAACACACTGCAGCTGGTTACCCCATAAAAACACTCCAGCTGGTTACCCCATAAACCCGTGCCTACCTTGAGTTTGAGGAGAGCTGTCAGGACCTGCTGAAGTATGGGGCGTATAAACTTGAGGGGCAGGGGTGAAAATTTGTTCTGTTTGAGGAAGTCGTAGAGGTTTTGTTCCAGCATCTCAAAGACCAGACAGGTGTGGTTCTTGTGTTGGAAACACTCAAAGGCTCGAACAAAGTTGTAATCGTCTGCATTTTCCTGACTAAGTCTTGTAAGGATTCCAACCTGAGGGCAAAGATCATCACCACCACAAATCAGTGTTGTTCCTAATGACAATGACGTTGATAATTCCATCATTCAATCATTTCAAACTTTCATGATTCATTAAAACCTCATTTTTACTGTTAACATAACTCTTAGATATATTTCCCCCTACGTGAATACAAGACAGTGGGCGTGCGTGCGTGTGTGTCTCACCTCGATCTGTCCCTGTCTGGCGTAGGAGGGGTGGTTCTTGAGGATCTTGATGGCCACAATGTCGCTGGTGCCCTTCTTCCAGCACTTGACCACCTGGCCAAAGGTGCCGCGCCCCAGGAACTCCAGCACCTCATACTGGGCCGTGAGGGAGAACAGCGTCTCATGCTGCACCAGCTGAAAATACACACATAAAGCGGCTCAAAGACAGGCACTTAAAGATGACTTTTTTTAACTTTTCTATATAATACATTTTTATCTTTTCATATAATAGGTCATCCTTTCCATGGTAGCCAGTGAAGGTTTGGCAGAATGTTGCATGGACGAATCTTATATATGACTCTGATAGCAGGGAAATGTCAGTCAGACCTTACAAACAGGGTCTCCTTCCTCACCCCTACAAAGAGCCTCACCTAGTGCCCCCCCCCCCCCCCCCATCACAAAGGACTGGCCAAGGACACAACAAAAAGAGGTAGCACAAAGCCCGCAATTGGTAGGTAGGTAGTCTCCACACCCCACCAAGAGCCTCCCTATTCTCCACACCCCACCAAGAGCCTCCCTATTCTCCACACCCAACCAAGAGCCTCCCTATTCTCCACACCCCACCAAGAGCCTCCCTATTCTCCACACCCCACCAAGAGCCTCCCTATTCTCCACACCCCACCAAGAGCCTCCCTATTCTCCACACCCCACCAAGAGCCTCCCTATTCTCCACCACCCACAAACAGCCTCCCTCACCTGGTAGTCTCCATCTGCGGCTGAAGAGTTTCCTCCCTTGGTGGCATTGTTTTGGCCGCCACCCAGGGCCACCTTGCCGTGGGCCACCGTCTTGGCAGCTGGGGCTGGGGCACCGCCTGGGGCCCCCACCTTGCCGCTCTCTACACCTGTGCTGCTGCCACTGTGACCATTGTGGTCAAAGCACTTGCGCTGCCACACGGGAAAAGTCAACATTTACCCTCACATGACGGCAGTGCATAGTGGCGAGGGCTAAAACATCTGCCTTTTACTGTTCATAATGACATGACTTCATAATGACATGAGTTCATAATGACATGAGTTGGATCTTATTACTACAACAAAACTAATGTACATCCTAATGTCCCATGTATTATTGAGGATGATTAATATTTTCTAGAGATTAAACCACCAAAAACCCTATCATTAATGTAGTTATATTTGATGAATGCATCTCTTCAAGACTTGTTTACCTTTGTGGAGCACTTCTGGTAAGGGTCTAGGAGCTTGATGGTTGAGGCTCGCTGCTGTGGCTGCACGGGCTGGTGGTGCTGGTGCTGGGGCTGGTAAGTGATTGCTGAACCGGCCACTGAAAACAAGACATCAAACGTCAACTCCCAAACACCTATCCAAACCTACAGACATAAACAGTGCTGCTTACGAGTGCGTGTACATAAGAACATAAGAAAATAAGGAAGCTACAAGAGGCTGCGAGACCTACACGTGGTAGTTCCTGTTACTTAACACTACCTACATCCACTTTTCATCCCCGTCCATGAAATGATCTAGCCTCCTTTTAAAGCTTTTGACTCCGTACTAACTACCTGACGACTGAGTCCATTCCAATCATTTACCACCCTATTTGTGAACCATTTTCCCCTACTTCTTTTTTAAATCTACGCTTTTCCAGCTTGAATCTGTTACTTCTTGTTGTACCCTGATTACTAGCTGTACCCGTGTACGTACCTCTGGCTGAGTGGTGGTGGTGGTGGTGGTGGTGGTGGTGGTGGTGTCCTGATGCCGCGGAGGAGGAGGAGGACGAAGAGATGGTGCCGTTACTACTGATCTTGTGAGTCTGCTGATGTTGCCCATGCTGCTGCTGGTGTTGTTGTGGTGTGTTGTGGTGTTGGTGGTGGTCCTGGGGAGTCTGGTGGGGGACTAGAGGTTGAGGCTGCTGCTGCTGCTGCTGCTGCTGCTGCTGCTGCTGCTGCTGCTGAGGATTGCTCTGGCTCAAGGTCACGCCATCGCTATACAAACTACCTGCCTGAAACAAACACACACACCACATCAGAAAAATAATAAATAAATATACTTACGGAGACGTGGCCACAAGAGTATAGCTCAGGCCTGCATGCTACCACTACGTAAACAAAATGGATTTAACCCCTTGGGGCCCAGAATGTAATTTCCATTGTAATTTGGATACCATTAGAAGATTTTAATGAATATAAGCAATATTTTATAGATATGACCTGTTTAGTATCCTTGTCCACTAACAAATTTGGTATATTTAGTTACTTTTCGTAATTTTATCGTTAATAACTGACGATTTTATGTAGCAAAGGAAAGATCTGGGCGTGAAGGGGTTAATGCATGCATAAAAGCACTGGTTTACTGCTTAGGCACTCACAGGCAACAGTAAAACCTTCAAAAACAGATAAAAAAAAAATATATAAATAAAGTGTTCCAATATTTTGTGGTGTTTTATCAGCATGTTATATATTCATTTCATGTGTGAATGATCTCACTGCATACCAGAACACTTTTGTGCATAAAATTACTTAACATATACAATACATAACATGGAAATGATGTGCCATGCGTACATCACAGTCACTGCCCGCACAACCATTCTACAAACAGTTAACCCCTTGAGGCCCAGATCGTAATTTTCATTGTAATTTGACCGCCATTAGATGATTTTTAATTAATATAAGCAATGTTTTCATAGATAGGACCTGTTCATGTAATGTAATGTTCATGTAATCCATGTCTACTAGCTAATTTGGTATATTTAGTTACTTTTCGTAATTTCATGGTTCGACGAGACAATTTTTTATAGCAAAGGAAAGATCTGGGCGTGAAGGGGTTAAACTAAACACAGAAAAACTGAACAGTCAATACAGGGTGCTTCCTTCCTACTCAAGACTGGTAAACATGCGTACATACAAGACAACATACACACACAAATGTCAACTATAGTCTTTTTTTTAACGAGGCAAAAATTCCATTCTATCTTAAGGTCTCATGCTAAAAATTATACCTATGTTTAACTGATAATATGGTTAACTATGATAAAATAAAACTGAAATGTAGAAGAAACGTAGTATTCCCTTCTAGCAAATTTCAGTCGGTAAGCAGCAAAGGGTCAGGATTTTTCACCTCGTAAAAAAACCAGAGTATAGACTGTATACTTCCAAGCACCATTGCTAAGTTTGAACACAAATATACCATAACAAATACATTTCATGCATTCAATTCTACCAAACAAAACTTACAACTCATCCCGCACTGATGTATTGGAGGCAGGGAGGCCAGGGAGCTTCTCTAAATCAAGTCCTCAAGACCAGTGTTAACAAGTTGCAGGGAACTTCAACAATAGCGAAGAGATATACTGAAGAGAAGTTCATTCCAAGGCCAAAACGTTTCCATGAATTCCTTACTTAAGAGAAGTTCATTCAAATGCCAAAACGTTTCCATGAACTCCTTACTTAAGAGAAGTTCATTCCAAGGCCAAAACGTTTCCATGAATTCCTTACTTATGAGAAGTTCATTCAAATGCCAAAACGTTTCCATGAATTCCTTACTTAAGAGAAGTTCATTCAAATGCCATAACGTTTCCATGAACTCCTTACTCACAATGTCAGTAGTTTTATTTCCACACAAATAAACTTGTCTTTCATCACAGAGAGAAGATTTCACACCCACCTCCAGGCAGACAGTGGTACACTTGGTTCCCTTGGAGGAGGGGGGCGGCGCGAGGCACCCCCCCCCCCCCGTCACCATGCCAAGGCCGGCTGATAACCAAGATTTGTGTCATGGCTTATCATTAAGAGTAAGTGATGAATGGCTTTATAGTGAAGACAGGGACACCTCTATACCAACAGGAGTACAAGACCCGACACATCAGCCGCCACTCAAACCAGGTCACCTTCACCCAATGCTGCTGCCAGTGCCATAGAAGACACTGCCATAGAAGACACTGCCGTCACATGAGGATGTACCCAAAGTCCGGCAGCCGTGTAAGAGCCATGTAACAGTCCACCAAGTGATTCACCCCTAAGTAACCTTTGCTCTAGGCCAAACATTCACTCCTGCACTACTGTGTTTTCATTTTCTTTTAAAGTAGGAGTTGGAATGAAGAAAGTAGGAGGTGGAGAATGATTGAAAGCCGAGCGAAGCGAGACGCTGCTTGATAGGCCGGGGGTCCGGGGGCCGCCTAGGCCCCCTTAAGCCCACGCCTTTGAAGGTGTTAAAATATGCATTCTGGCTGTTTTTCAGGGTCAAATTCACTCCTTTCATATTTTTTAATATTCCATTTTTTGGAAAGTAGGCGGCGCAAGTTTGCGAGTAGACCGGTAATTGCGCCGTCCGTCGCCTTGTTTTGAAGACACTGTGCACTAGTCTACCAGTGCTAATCAACACATCAGCCCGTGTGTTGCTGCCAGCGCCAAGGGAGGCATACTGAGGCAACTATGTGATGCACCGACTATCCAAGCCTGAACTGCTCAGCCTTGTGCAACTGTGCATGTGTCATTCACTCACCCATGGTTTTGTCCACGCAAACCAGACTCGTAATCCCCAGTTTCCCCCTCCCGGTGCGAGATTGGGGCTCATTATTACCGATCTTTGGGTAATGCTGGGACCTCACACATCATACACCCCATCCCCTTGCTCAAGGGGGACAGTAACCACCCAAATTTCTCAGTGGAAAAATCCCTGGGTATGAACGGGGCCGGGGATCGAACGCCGGACCACAGAATGGTGCCGGATGCCCTAACCAATTGTGCCATCCAGGCGGTGTGTGTGAAAAAAGAGAGAGAGAGAGAGAGAGAGAGAGAGAGAGAAGAGAGAGAGAGAGAGAGAGAGAGAGAAGAGAGAGAGAGAGAGAGAGAGAGAGAGAGAGAGAGAGGAGAGAGAGAGAGAGAGAGAGAGAGAGGAGAGAGAGAGAGAGAGAGAGGAGAGAGAGAGAGAGAGAGAGAGAGAGAGAGAGAGAGAGAGAGAGAGAGAGAGGAGAGAATATGAGGATAGGTATTCAGAGCAATGATCAGAGAGAGACTGTGGAGTACGAAACTGTCAGAAGAGAAAGGACAAAAAAATGAGCATTATGTTTTTCAATCATGTCAATAAACTGCTGTGTATACAAACTGTCAGAAGAAAGGACACACAAAGTACAACTGTTATCCATGCAACAAAATCTTCTATTGTACGGTTGATGCTTTAAAAAAAAATGATGATAATAATAATAGACAAAACAAGACATGCACACAAGCAAGACAACTTGGCCCCCTACAGGCCCTTGTGCAGCCCAGAGCCCGGCTAACAGTGAGTCCCGTCCTGGTGTTGTCTGAAGGCAGCAGCCCACCCACCTACCACACCCTGCACGGCTGCTGCTTGCACTGCAATCAACAAGACTTTGCTTGCACTGCTATCTTGCTGATTGAGCACCACCATGCCATGCCTGACACCTTGCCCCCAGCCCAGCCCGGCTCATGACGCACCCGCCCACCTGCACGACACACCCTGACCACCACTCCCGCCCCATACTCGGCATGCGTGCCCGTGGTGGCCACTCACTGTTAATGCCTGAGGCATGAGGGAAGCCAAGGCTAGTCGCCAAGCTCCTTCCCTGAGGCCTAGCCAGCCATGGAGGGGAGCCTCACCTGGTGGGAGAGGGGTTTGCCAGAGAGGGTCTGGCCGGGCACTGCTGTGGCAGTCACTGTGTAACTGGATGCAGTGCCGCTGTAACCACTGCCAATCTGGTCCAATTTTCGCTTCCTCTGCAGGCACTGTCCAGAAGTGGCAGGGGCATGCAAGACTGCACTGGGCTCACCTCCCGCCGCAGAGATGAACATGTCATGCATTCCCTGTAACACACCAACAAACACACACACATTACTGGTTAGCCATCAACAACACACACCCAAGCCGGCAGCGTCAGGGATCTCCGGGCCTCGGCAAGACCTCCAGGGACCCTGAGGCACCGCAAGGTTGTTATCCAGAGTATTAACGAAAAGGAGGAGGAGGAGGAGGAGGAGGAGGAGGAGGGGGAGAGGTGTGATGGTGCCAAGGGTGATGGTGTGGGGGTGGCAGTGATGGTGCCAAGGGTGATGGTGTGGGGGGTGGCAGTGATGGTGCCAAGGGTGATGGTGTGGGGGGGGGGCAGTGTAGGGAGACAACAGAGCCAATCACTACGCTCATAACAACCATTGAGTGAGTTAGGACCACAGGAAAAGTGATCCATAAAGGTGGCCATTCCTATGACTGAGCAAACTGTTATCATAAAACTATTCAGTGAGACTTCGCAAAAACAGTGAATGGAGGAGCAAAGACAAACATCAACAAAAAACAAAATCCAGCCTACCTTGTTTACAGAGGGAGTTGTGTCTGCCTTACACCTAACTGACTGCCCCTTCTATGCCTCCACCGCTCACCTTGCCACACCACACACACACACCACACACACACACACCACCACACACACACACACACACACACACCACACACCACCACAACAACAACAACAAAGATTGGTGTTGTGTTTCCATCAAGGTAAATGGCAACTTGAGTACCATATATTTTTCTCTTTATTAGAAGACTTGACAAAGGTTAGAAGGTTAGAAATAAATAAAATAAAAACATGTTAATAAAACAATATATACAAACTGCTTCTTAATTATAAAGTGACGACAGGACTGCATACTCACGTGACGCGGTCTTTAACACATTTTCCGAGTCCCTACGGTTGCATCTAAACACATGAACACTTTTAGAATGACTTGGTGATAGTCTACGGTATTTTTTTTTAACGAGGCTAAAATTCCATTCTATCTTTAGGTCTCATGTCTAAAGTCATGCCTATGTTTACCTGATGATATGGTTAACTATGATAAAATATAACGCAACTTAAGAAGAAACGTAATACCGTAAACCCTCTCAAAATCGAACCCGTATCATTCAAACTTCGGATAATTCGACCTGTCTCAGGCCAGTTCGAATTTTTCAATAACTTTCCATAATTCGAGCAAGTTTGAATTATCCTTAGCCTTACTAGTGGGAGTCCGACCTCTCCTATGCGGTGCCGCGGCTCCCAGCGTGATCTGATATATGATAATTACTGTATAAATACGATTGGCGAAGGAAGAAGGCAGGAGGAGAAGGAAGGAGGTGGGGCCAGGAAGGGAGGAGAGGAGGAGGAGGAAGGAGGAGAAGAAAGGGAGGAGAGGAAATGGGAGGGGGAAGAAATATTTTTTTAAGTATCCTTCGCTTGGTATACAATGCTTCAGAGTCCTTCACGGGCCTCTTCGCTCCTTCACACATCCTACAGGATTCATGGGAGGGCATTAAAAGTCCCACAGGATTGCTATAGTATACTAGGTTTTTATAAGCCCTTTGACATGGGTTGCTCAAATAGGGATTAATAATAATATTACTTATACTGAAAATACTAATACTGATCGTTGTATTGAAGTAATGATTAATCTAGCAATGCCTGTCATATTTTAATGTTTTGTAGTAAGTTTTGTCTAATTTGTGGTTTTTAAGGAATATCTGGAAGTATCATGTCATTGTGAATTGGCTGAAATAGGGACTTTTAATAATTGTAACTGAAAACTGACTCCAGATTCGTGTTCAGCATGCTCGAAAACGGCAAGAAACAAATTTTCAAGCAATCTAATTTTCAAAAAATATTGCAAATTTTGCAAGGGGTATGCCTTGATTTTTTTTTAAATCACGTTTTTTTCAATAACTAAAAAACTATGGCAGATTCGTGCAATATGTATAGAGAAGTAAATATGAAGTAGATCAAGGGCTATCATTTGGCATAAAGCAAAAAAATACTGATTGGTAAATAACCGAGAAAATAGTATATTCGTACATTTATAGAAAATATAAATTTTCTTGACAACCATGAGGTGTTTTGACAAGCCAATTACTGCATCATGTAGAACACCTCAAGATGAACCTTCGTTACTTCAATAAGTTTACTTCTACGACTCATAGTTTTGCGGCAAAATAACAAAAACTTTGATCGTCGTCAATTTTGGAATATTTTTGAGCAGCCAAAAAAAAAAAAAAAAAAATTCGATAGTTAATTGGAAATGCCGGGGATACAATTGTAGATCCATCCATTTACAATAACTTTTGTTGGGTAAGTGTAGCTGTGTGAGAAACAAGTTGAGCTGAATGCGTTATAGTAAATATATAAGTTTATAATTCAGAAACTGTTCATGATAGGTCAGTGTAGACACAGAGGCCAGTGTTGGCACCTCAGTGTAAGGGGAAGGGACTACCTCTATATGATTTTCACGCATAGCAATATATCATACTTCTAGTTTAAAGCAGTTTTACTTTGAAAATCACAAGTTAGACTGAACCTAAGAAAAAAATAATAGAAATTGCAACCCAGCATATTTTATCAACATCTACATGCATACATACATACATAAATAGATACCTTAGCATTTCCATTATAATACCCGCCTCCATAAAAACAAAATAATACTCAAAGTAAAAAGTATATAGGTAACTGCATTAAAAAAACTCCTTTAAAAGGGAAACGGTTTGGCAATAACAGAACTCTTGCAATACGTATATAGAAAGGGTGGGGGTGGGGGTGAGAGAGAGAGAGAGAGAGAGAGAGAGAGAGAGAGAGAGAGAGAGAGAGAGAGAGAGAGAGAGAGAGAGAGAGAGAGAGAGAGAGAGAGAGAGAGAGAGAGAGAGAGAGAGAGAGAGAGAGAGAGAGAGAGAGAAATTTAATTTGTGTGTGTCTGTGTGTAGGGGGGTAATATATTAACTTAGGAGTATGATAGAAGCACTACAAGGTGAAAAATGTGTGTGGGTGTATAATCTAGTCTTTAAGTAGTAAAAAATCGATGGTTTATGAGTTCTTATGTGTATTTTATGTTCTATTTTAAATTTGTATTATTATTATTATCATGTGGTATTATAAGTATGTGTACTTATAATTATCGTATAAATACAATGGTTTTGGTGAGTACAAGTAATACAATCTGTGCTGTTTTGGCATGTATGAGTGAGTTCTTATTGTGTGGAGGGGCTAGAGGTCACCATCAGATCATTCAGACTTTCGGCTAATTGCGACCCAGGTCTCCCCCCAATTCCAATGATCTGAAACTCGAGAAATGCCAGTGGTCGCTGGCAGTTTTAACTCAAAGGTTGGTCTACTGTGTTTTGGCTCCGCGACTAATATTTTTCATAAATTAATTTCGCGATAAACATTGATGCACCGCATCTGAATACCAAAAAATATAGTTCTTCTGTTGTTCTACTAATTATATGGATGACATGCATTACGATGGAACGTTCTATAATAGCAATTTAATGCAAATTACTCGCCTCGAGTAGCAAAGCTTAATATATTTTTTACATGTATATTGTGGCATGTAAAATTTGGGCGATGTTCACACTGTTTTCTAAGACAGTACTGCTGCGTCTGGCAAACGCTTGTCAAAATACAATAAGCAATGCCTTGGAAAAACGAAGAATAAAGAATGCCGAAATCGGCTTGATGCTGCGACAATGTAGGTTATAATTGTGGAGGCGACGTGCCGCGGCGGGGAGTGGTGGGCGGGGAGATTGTGGCGGGGAGATTGAATCAAAACATTACGACTTCACGCGTCGACTCATTGCACTTCCAGGCTTTCTATCTGATTGATACACAATAATAACAGGAAAATATGACTGCCTAGGTATAGATAACTTCTAAACATACGTTATTGACTATATAATATCATAGAGTAGCATTTACCTCGCCTCCTCAACTATAACCTCCTTGGTTATTTGGTTATATACAATGTTTTACAGAATCAGGCTTCTATACAATATACATATAGAAGAAAATCGTTCTTAATATTATACTTTTGTGTTTTAAGTGCAGTGGAATAAGCCCATATTTTTCTTTCAAGTTGACCAACTTTTCACCAAATTGTGAGTTAAAACTGCCAGCAACCACTGGCATTTCGGAGTTGCAGTTCTCTCTAATTAGTTTGAATTAGAGAGGGTTTACTGTATTATCTTCGCCTGGCATCAAATATCAGTCCGTAAGCAGCAAGGGGTCAGGAATTTTCACCTCGTTAAAAAAAAAAGGATAATCTATATATAGTATAGTTGACATTACGAAGACAAAAGGTGAAGTCCATGCCATGTACACATTGACCTATACACAAAAATAATCCATTTCCACCCCCCACATTTCCCAGGAGGACATTCCCATTGCCATTTCCACCCACTCCCATACCCATATCTCCCCAAACCACTACTTAATACACAAACAAGTCCCCATTTCCACCCCCATTTCCCAGGAGGACGTTCCCATGGCCCAGCGCAAGAGGTTCACGCAAGGTACACATTGAACCATTCCCGGGATATGACAAGAAAGTTCTACATCAAGTCAAGCCTGTGACTTTTGGCGTAGTGAATGCAACACTGCCTGTCCAATGCGTACCAAATGTAGCCCTGGGTTTTAAAGGTCTTCTTTTAATGTTGCCTTTCTGTACCTCCCCCCACAGCCTGGCAGTGCACGAGGCAGGGATATAAAGCTGAACAAGTTATGACTATAAGAACATAAGAAAATAAGGAAGCTACAAGAGGCTGCGAGACCTACACGTGGTAGTTCCTATTACTTAACACTACTTACATCCACCTTTCATCCCCATCCATGAAATTGTCCAGCCTCCTTTTAAAACTCCCTATTGACTCAACACTGACTACCTGACGACTGAGTAACATATGAGATGGAAACATGTGAAGAAGTTAGCTGTAAGTAAATAGTTTCCGACTCCATGACATTCCTCCTCCGTATGAGAGCTACTATAGTCTATTTTTGTAACAAGGTGAAAATTCCATTCTATCATAATAAATTAAGGTCTCATGCTTAAAATGATGCCTATGTTTACCTGATAATAGGGTTCACTGTGATAAAATACAACTGAAATTTAGAAGAACTGTAGTATTCCCTTCTCCTGGCATCAAATATCAGTCAGTAAGCAGCAAGGGGGCAGGATTTTTCACCTCTTTAAAAAAAACAGAGTCTAGCAGTAACGCATCATTCTTATTGACTGTGTGACCCTGCTGTTAATTTGTATTCTAAGTTGAATAGAAATATTTGAAGAAAAAAAAAAGTTTAAGCCTTTGTATAGAGTGCTGGCGTGACCTGCTGTGGTCTGCCGGGAGTGAGTTGCTGACACCACACTTCACGGCAATGAGTGGCAGCTTTAAAAGGCTTCTCTTGTATGTTTCAACACTTCAACCTTGCTGCTATTTTGGCTGTGGCTAATTGAATATTCTAATTAATTTATATAACAAGGCGAAAATTCCATTCTATCTTAAGGTCTCATGCTTAAAATGATGCCTATGTTTACCTGATAATATGGTTAACTATGATAAAATACAGCTGAAATTTAGAAGAACCGTACTATTCCCTATTTTACGTACTATTCCGTAATTTCTGTATTGTTGTTTACTGAAGGCCAGAAACACATCAGTAAGTGGCAATGGAATGATGATACAATGACACATATCATCGCCCACAAATACACAGACACACGAGGCCATCCAGTCTGAGTACAGGCATCGCATTTTCATCTCCGGCATAAATTGACTCGCTTCCTTTCCCTCCGAATGACAAAATCTACCTATTTCCCTCACACGTCGAGGCAAATATTCCAACATCCTTTAATCCCTTGAGGCCCAGAACGTAATTTCCATTGTAATTTGGGCAACATGAGATGATTTTTAGTTAATATAAGCAATATTGTATAACTATGACCTGTTTAGTATCCTTGTCGACTAACGAAATTGGTATATTCAGTTACTTTTCGTAATTTTATGGCTCGACAACATACAATTTTTTATAGCAAAGGAAAGATCTGGGTGTGAAGGGGTTAATCCACCTATCCATATGCCTAACCTATGTGGCTTCAATATATTTCCATTGACATCCAAGGATAACGCCTACTTTCTCCTGGATAGTAGGTAACTTGAGCTAAAAAAAAAAAAACGCATAGTATCTATAGTCTATTATTTTTTTTGAGATGAAAATTCCATTCTATCTTAAGGTCTCATGCTTAAAATGATGCCTATGTTTACCTGATAATATGGTTAACTATGATAAAATACAACTGAAATTTAGAAGAACTATAGTATTCTCTTCTCCTGGCATCAAATATCAGTCAGTAAGCTGCAAGGAACAGGATTTTTCACCTCGTAAAAAAAAAACAGTAGGTATAGTTTACACCTCCAACACACACACACACACACACACACACATTAAGAAACGCAGGACTTTAGAAATATGTTGTAGTATGTAGTGTAGGACTTACCCATCACTAAGAGGAGCAGATAAATGCTTTCCTAAGAGCAAGGTAACACACGGGGAACCAGAGAGAGGGAAAAGGAAGGTCATAGCAACACAAAGCATAAAGGTTTTGTTTCTCTGCATCCTCACCAATAAGAACATAAGAAAATAAGGAAGCTACAAGAGGCTGGGAGACCTACACGTGGTAGTTACTGTTACTTAACACTACCTACATCCACCTTTCATCCCCATCCATGAAATTGTCTAGCCTCCTTTTAAAGCTCCCTATTGACTCCGTACTAACTACCTGACGACTGAGTCCATTCTAATCATTTACCACCCTATTTGTGAACCAGTTTCTACCTATTTCCTTTTTAAATCTATGCTTTTCCAGTTTGAATCCTTTAATTCTTGTGCTTGTTCTAATAACAGTAATACAAGGTAGGTATGCATGTGACTTGGTGAAGATGTGAATCAGGTACTTTAATCATACTTCCCAGGTGAATATGACTACGCATTTCACCTCCATTTAAAAAAACATCCTTAATTAACACAGGGAATAAAGGCATGGCCAGAGATTGGAAGGCCCAGTTCTCCTTAACAATTGCTTCATTAATCCTTATTGGAAAGCCCATTTTCCTTAACAATTGCTTCATTAATCCTTATTGGAAAGCCCAGTTCTCCTTAACAATTGCTTCATTAATCCTTATTGGCAAGCCCAGTTCTCCTTAACAATTGCTTCATTAATCCTTATTGGAAAGCCAGTTCTCCTTAACAATTGCTTCATTAATCCTTATTGGAAAGCCCAGTTCTCCTTAGAAATTGCTTCATTAATCCTTATTGGCAAGCCCAGTTCTCCTTAACAATTGCTTCATTAATCCTTATTGGAAAGCCCAGTTCTCCTTAACAATTGCTTCATTAATCCTTATTGGAAAGCCCATTTTCCTTAACAATTGCTTCATTAATCCTTATTGGAAAGCCCAGTTCTCCTTAACAATTGCTTCATTAATCCTTATTGGAAAGCCCATTTTCCTTAACAATTGCTTCATTAATCCTTATTGGAAAGCCCAGTTCTCCTTAACAATTGCTTCATTAATCCTTATTGGCAAGCCCAGTTCTCCTTAACAATTGCTTCATTAATCCTTATTGGAAAGCCCAGTTCTCCTTAACAATTGCTTCATTAATCCTTATTGGAAAGCCCAGTTCTCCTTAGAAATTGCTTCATTAATCCTTATTGGCAAGCCCAGTTCTCCTTAACAATTGCTTCATTAATCCTTATTGGAAAGCCCAGTTCTCCTTAACAATTGCTTCATTAATCCTTATTGGAAAGCCCAGTTCTCCTTAACAATTGCTTCATTAATCCTTATTGGAAAGCCCAGTTCTCCTTAACAATTGCTTCATTAATCCTTATTGGAAAGCCCAGTTCTCCTTAACAATTGCTTCATTAATCCTTATTGGAAAGCCCAGTTCTCCTTAACAATTGCTTCATTAATCCTTATTGGAAAGCCCAGTTCTTCTTAACAATTGCTTCATTAATCCTTATTGGAAAGCCCAGTTCTCCTTAACAATTGCTTCATTAATCCTTATTGGAAAGCCCAGTTCTTCTTAACAATTGCTTCATCAATCCTTATTGGAAAGCCCAGTTCTCCTTAACAATTGCTTCATTAATCCTTATTGGAAAGCCCAGTTCTTCTTAACAATTGCTTCATTAATCCTTATTGGAAAGCCCAGTTCTCCTTAACAATTGCTTCATTAATCCTTATTGGAAAGCCCAGTTCTCCTTAACAATTGCTTCATTAATCCTTATTGGAAAGCCCAGTTCTCCTTAACAATTGCTTCATTAATCCTTATTGGAAAGCCCAGTTCTCCTTAACAATTGCTTCATTAATCCTTATTGGAAAGCCCAGTTCTTCTTAACAATTGCTTCATTAATCCTTATTGGAAAGCCCAGTTCTCCTTAACAATTGCTTCATTAATCCTTATTGGAAAGCCCAGTTCTCCTTAACAATTGCTTCATTAATCCTTATTGGAAAGCCCAGTTCTCCTTAACAATTGCTTCATTAATCCTTATTGGAAAGCCCAGTTCTCCTTAACAATTGCTTCATTAATCCTTATTGGAAAGCCCAGTTCTCCTTAGAAATTGCTTCATTAATCCTTATTGGAAAGCCCAGTTCTCCTTAACAATTGCTTCATTAATCCTTATTGGCAAGCCCAGTTCTCCTTAACAATTGCTTCATTAATCCTTATTGGAAAGCCCAGTTCTCCTTAGAAATTGCTTCATTAATCCTTATCTATCTCATGGTATACACATAAATAGTTCTAAATACAATGTATTTAAATACATATGTATTTAAATACTGCCCAGCTCTGTATATATAGGGTAGGTTTCACTCCTCCCTCCCCCTCCCCTCCCTCCTTAAATTCTAAAAGTAAAAAAAAAAAAAAAAGTGAGCATTCATGTAAAATGCATGTAATTAACATTATTAGGGGTTGCTTGTTCATCCTTACACAAGTTACAACTCCAGTCAATGGTAATCCCGGATTTCACAGCTGTCCAGTTAGAGCTATGGAATTGTCCCGCAGTTGGGAGCGAACTCTTGTAAAATACAGACGACAAATCTTTGGTCAAGCGCTAAGCATTCAGAGAGAGAAGTGACTGTAGTTAGAAACGACAGAGAGAGTGTGACTGAGAACTTATTTGATAATTCTGACTGTTAATTTTGGAGAGTTCTGAGTCTATCTTTTGTAATAAAATAAGAAAAAGATAGACATAATAATTATCCCATGAACCCAACTAACCGCTCGAGCCACTTAGTGAACTTACTACAACCCCTAACCTACATTTGACGCCAACTTTTACTTGGCGTTGCACAGTAAAGGATTTATCTTATGTGGGTGAAATGACTTCACCGAGTGGGCGAACTGACCTTTTGGTGTGGGCGAACTGACATGTGGGTGAAATGACCGGATACCGTATTGAATGAATCTGGCACTCGTTTTTGTGGGAATAAAAGTTTGTCGACATGTGTGTGGGGATCCCCGCCCCGCAAACATTGCCCTGCTTCTCACTGCCGTAGTATTGATGGAAACTTTGTTTGGAAACAATGTTTCCCAAGGTTGGAAACAATGTTTCCCAAGGTTGGAAACAATGTTTCCCAACTGTTTCCAAAGGTTGGAAACAATGTTTCCCAAGGTTGGAAACAATGCTTCCCAACTGTTTCCCAAGGTTGGAAACAATGTTTCCCAACTGTTTCCAAAGGTTGGAAACAATGTTTCCCAAGTGTTTCCAAAGGTTGGAAACAATGCTTCCCAACTGTTTCCAAAGGTTGGAAACAATGTTTCCCAACTGTTTCCCAAGGTTGGAAACAATGTTTACCAACTGTTTCCAAAGGTTGGAAACAATGTTTCCCAACTGTTTCCAAAGGTTGGAAACAATGCTTCCCAACTGTTTCCAAAGGTTGGAAACAGTGTTTCCCAACTGTTTCCAAAGGTTGGAAACAATGCTTCCCAACTGTTGGAAACAATGCTTCCCAAGGTTGGAAACAATGTTTCCCAACTGTTTCCAAAGGTTGGAAACAAAGTTTCCCAACTGTTTCCAAAGGTTGGAAACAATGTTTCCCAACTGTTTCCAAAGGTTGGAAACAATGTTTTCTAAATGTTTCCTGTCCAGACAGACTTCAGTAACTTGTTCTCAGGATGTCTGTGAGTGAGGAGGATGCTGCAGCTGTCTCTGCGTTTTATGTTATAATGCACTCACTTTTTCTTTTAATAAAAAATAATCATTTCTTTTAATTTTAATCATCAACGCTTAATTAGAGGAAAAATGCGTAAAAATTGATTTCATAAAGAAAATATGTTACGGCAATACCTAACCCAGACTCAAATAAGGACTTAGAGCAGTTATTCCTTCTCTAATAGACTAGAATACTAATGGATAATGATTAATTCAACGGTTAAGGCCAGGAAAATGAGTAGTGTCTCAGAAAATAACCGCGCAGTCCTCGTCCATTTTTACCATTAGCATAAGGAGTGTTACCATGTATTATATTAACGCACGCATACGCAACACACGCGAAAGCACACGCAACACATACACTTGCACGCATACGCAACACACATGCAAGCACACGTAACACACACACACACACACACAATTGGGTCCTCCGAATGGTCCTCCGCTCGAAAGGTTGTGTATTCCCTAAATATCCCTTCCCACCGAAGCTTAAAAAAAAAAAAAAAATTACTAGGTACTTTCTTCTATTTCTTCCTTTTCCTTCTATTTCTTCCTTTTCATTTCATTCTCAGTCAAATTTCGTGTTTTGGAGAGAGAGGAGAGGAGAGAGAAGAGAGAAGAGAGAGAGGAGAGAGAGAGAGAGAGAGAGAGAGAGAGAGAGAGAGAGAGAGAGAGAGAGGAGAGAGAGAGAGAGGGAAGAGAGAGAGAGAGAGAGAGAGAGAGAGAGAGAGAGAGAGAGAGAGAGAGAGAGAGAGAGAGAGAGAGAGAGAGAGAGAGAGAGAGAGAGAGAGAGAGAGAGAGAGAGAGAGAGAGAGAGGACGAGAGAGAGAGAGAGAGAGAGAGAGAGAGAGAGACAGGGAAGATGAAAACAAGTATTTCAAGACCCAACAAGGGTATTAACCCACCACCACACAGCATGACTCCCCCCTCCCCCCCCCACCCTCTTAACTTGATGTAACGTAACCTGACCTAATATCCCACGACATAATAAAATAATAATAATAATAATAATAATGACCTAATATCCCACGCCATAACCACAGCCACAGGAAATGTTAGGCCCCAAAGTTAGAGTCGCAGTCCTCGTCCATTTTTATCTAACTACGTGCCATGTCATGCTTTAACCCCTTCACACCCAGAACGTAATTTCCATTGCAATTTGGATTCCATTAGACGATTTTTAGTTAATATAAGGATTATTTTATAGATATGACCTGTTTAGTAGATATCCGGTCATTTCGCCCACATGTCAGTTCGCCCACACCAAAAGGTCGTTTCGCCCAAAGTCAGTTCGCCCACTCGGTGAAGTCATTTCACCCACATAAGATAAATCCTTTACTGTGCAACGCCAAGTAAAAGTTGGCGTCAAATGTAGGTTAGGGGTTGTAGTAAGTTCACTAAGTGGCTCGAGCGGTTAGTTGGGTTCATGGGATAATTATTATGTCTATCTTTTTCTTATTTTATTACAAAAGATAGAACTCTCCAAAATTAACAAAGTCAGAATTATCAAATAAGTTCTCAGTCACACTCTCTCTGTCGTTTCTAACTACAGTCACTTCTCTCTCTGAATGCTTACCTAGCGCTTGCCCAAAGATTTTCATACATAATAGTTTTCATACATTTTATTCTCTGTATGTTCCTCTTAGGTTTTAATAAAGTTTTTACTACATGATTTGTGCATTGCTGAATAATACTTGTGGGCGAACCAACTTTAGTGTGGGCGAACTGACTTGTGGGCGAAATGACCGTAAACCGTTTAGTATCCTTTCCACTAACTAACTTGGTATATGCAGTTACTTTTCGTAATTTTATGGCTCGACAACATACATTTTTTAATAGCAAAGGAAAGATCTGGGTGTGAAGGGGTTAAACTTCTAGCCTGCAGTACAACCAAAAATATAAATAAATAAATAAGTTAGGCCTGGCAACTTCTAAGGGCGGACAGTCACGGGCTACCCGTGTCAGTCTGTAACAGTCCACCAAGGCCACTGTTACACCCGAGCAGCTCAGCAGCCTGCCAGACCAGCTGACTCAACATGTTGCAACACACCCGAAGCGACCCAGGCACTCGTGGAGGAGTGTGGTCCCTCCACTTACAGCTGATTTTCCACATGGTCTGATTTGCCACTTCATGCATTCACAGTCCACTGTTACCACGCCGGGTGAGTAGACCACCCCCTCTCTCTCTCTCTCTCTTTTCCTTCCCTTCTCTCCTTTTTTTTTTCTCTCTCTCTCTCTCTCTTCTCCTTCCCTTCTCTCTCCTTCCTTTCCCTTCTCTCTCTCTCTTCTCCTTCCTTTCCCTTCCTTCTCTCTCTCTCTCTCTCTGTTCTCTCTCCTTCTTTCTTTCTCATCTACTATTTCTTCTCCCTCCTCCTCCTCCTCCACACGATAATATCACATACTGGCTATGTGTATATATGTAGGCTAGCCTATATATGTGTCTACATACACACACGAGAGAGAGAGAGAGAGAGAGGGGGGGGGGGGGGACTACTCGCCCGGCGTGGTAACAGTGGACCGTGAATGCGTGAAGTGGCAACTCAGACCACGTGGAAAATCAGCTGTAAGTGAAGGGACCACACTCCTCCACGAGTGCCGCGACCCACAACTCACGCTAAACTTTGACCAGATGGGGAAAAATAGCAAAATATAGAGTGGGATGCACAGAAATCAAACGTTGCCGTAGATAACACTATAGTCGCCAGTCACTTGCCACTGCACTAATGTCGCCAGGCACAATATATTACGAATTTTAGCATCACTACAGACTTGTATGTGCCACTGAAGATGCATGCACAGTAGTTTATATTATGTACATCACACTACATGTTTTCTTCAGTGGCACATAAAAGTCTGTAGTGATGCTAAAATTCGTAATATAATGTGCCTGGCGACATTAGTGCAGTGGCAAGTGACTGGCGACTATGTATAGTGTTATCTACGGCAAACCCTGTCTCCTTGCTTGCTTGCTCGTGTTTCCCTCAGCGAGATCAGCAGCTCAAGGCCTTGCTGAAACGGTTACAGGGAGTTTCGTACACAAGTTGTTTCGTACCCAGGTTTTGTTAGTTGTTTCGTACACTGATTTTTTAGTGTTTTCGTACATACCAGGTGTCGATTCGTAACTCTAGTTATTAAGTTCAACGCTGAGCTGAGTGTACGAAACGACTGGTTTCATATAGACTACGAAACAACTTTTTGGTGTACGAATCTACTTGTGTACGAAACAACTTGTGTACGAACTGACAGCACCCCACTGAGACACGTACAGAGAATCACAGCGAGGTCATTACGTTACCATCTGTTACCCACCTTTCCCTCCCTTCCTTCCTTCCTCTCCCTTATTTCCTTCCCTTTCCTACCTATTCCTATCCCTTGCCTTCCTTCCTCCCCTTCTCTGGTCTCTAAATAACCTACCATATGCATACGACCACCCTTCCTTCCCTCCCTCTCTCTCTCTTCGTCATTCACTCTGTCAAGCATCATGTCATACTCAAACAATGTCTTCACCTTAATTTAATCATCTCACCTGCAGGTCTCACTCCTCCTCCTGCAGGTCGCGTCTTTAAGCATTCCGCAACGCACACTGGCAGGTCACTACACACGCACACACAACCTTCCCTGGCAACTCAACACAAGTCAGCCATTTTCAACCTTGTGGTTTTTTTCTCCCGTCGTCAGTTCATCTTCCTGGATTTCACTATGTTTTCATGTTGCTTCCCTGGTATGTACACTCACACATCCTTCACCCAGCCCTCACACGGGGTTTCAGTATGGTTTTGTCCCCTGTTCATGGTTAAATTAGGTCCAGGGAGTGATGGGAGCAAGGAAATAACGCAACCCCCCAGACGGCTCTCACTCCTCTCGGCCTTCACTCCTCACTGGTTCCAACACTCACGCTCGCAGCCACGTTCACACTCACACCCTCATTTCTGCCTCAAAACCCTATTACCACCCCTAATATAGGACTCTACTATATGCATGGACGTTTTTAATGACTCAATACTCCCCGTGTCACTG
Source organism: Chionoecetes opilio (assembly GCA_016584305.1). Lineage (NCBI taxonomy): Eukaryota > Metazoa > Arthropoda > Malacostraca > Decapoda > Majidae > Chionoecetes > Chionoecetes opilio. The sequence goes on along the minus strand of JACEEZ010026277.1, from coordinate 93,761 downwards.
TTAGTATGTCCCTAGAGCCTTTACTACAGCTAAATATGAGGTTTGTTAGGGAGTTTGAACTACACGATATGAGTTATAGTCTTCTCACTGTCGCACTTTTACTCATAAGTCTATTTCCAGCTTGAATGATTCACTTTATCTATCTATCAGTGTTGCAGGATTAAAACGTTCACTTCCTGGCCTTCATGCTGTCCCCAGAGCCACTGTTATAGCGAAATAAATAGCTTTTTATGGAGTTTTAACTACATAAACGGAAATGTACTCTACTCATTTTTCCTCATAACTTTATTTCCAGCTTAAATATATGAGTCTGCTTAAGGCATAGAGTTATTCATGTGTATAACCTTCATTTCCTACTCTTGGAATGTCCTTATACCCTCTTGTATAACGAAATGAGAAGTTTGTTAACAACTTTATATGCTACGGGGAAAGATTTTTAACCGCATGGCGACTCGTAAAAAATTTCTACTTTTATCTGAAGGTCAATATGACATCTTGACTGTACAGGAAATACCAATGCATTATCAAACAGCTACGTAGAAGCGTTCAACTTTAACTTAAGCTTACATATATTTATATATTATATATATTTACTGCAAGGAATATTTATTCCTTTCCTGAAAGGATTTAACCTGATGGAAAGAAATTTAAGACGGTACGTGTCATATATCCATCCATAGGTGTCACTATTTTTATATTCCTTGCGTGGGAGTTTTTTCTGTGACACTGCCTACCTAAAGAAGCAGATCCGAAATGCACGTGCATTGTCAATGAAGAAATGTATATGTACGTGCACTGCATAAGAACAAATACACGTGCACTGTCAGAAATGCACGTGCACTGCATACGAACAAATTGTCCTTTGACAGTGCACGTACATTTATTGTTCTTGAACAGTTCACGTGTATTGTCCTTGACAGTGCACGTGCAGTAATTTGTTTTTATGCAGTGCACGTGCATTTGTTCATTGACACCTAGTGCTCGTACGTGTATTTGTTCTTTGATCGTGCACGTGTATTTAAATTGTTATATAGGCAGTGCACGTGCATTTCTTCATTGTGCACGTGCATTTGTTCTTATGCAGTGCACGTACATTTCTTCATTGACAGGGCACGTGCAATTTGTTCTTATGCGCAGTACGTGCACGTACATTTCCTCATTGACAGTGCACGTACATTTCTTCATTGTGCACGTGAATTTGTTCTTATGCAGTGCACGTATATTTCTTAATTGACAGTGCGCGTGTATTTAATTGCTCTTATGCAGTGCACGTACATTTCTTCATTGACAGTGCACGTATACGTGCATTTCTTCATTGACAGTGCATATGTGCACTGTCAATGAAGAAATGTACGTGCACTGCATAAGAACAAATGCACGTGCACAATGAAGAAATGCACGTGCACGGCCTATATAACAATTTAAATACACGTGCACGGTCAATGAACAATTATACACGAGCGCGCACTGTCAATGAACAAATGCACGTGCACTGCATAAAAACAAATTACTGCACGTGCACTGTCACAAGGACAATACACGTGCACTGTCAAAGAACAATACACGTGCACTGTCAAAGGACAATCGTACGTGCACTGCATGAGAACAAATTAATACACGTGCACTGTCAATGAAGAAAAACACGTGCACTGCATAAGAACAAATTAATACACGTGCACTGTCAATGAAGAAAAGCACGTGCACTGCATAAGAACAAATGCACGCGTGCACTGTTAATGAAAAAATGCACGTGCACTGCATAAGAACATTGCAAATGCACGTGCACTGTCAAAGGACAATACACGTGCACTGTCAATGAAGAAATATGCAAGCGTGCACTGCCTATATAACCAATACATGTGCACTGTCAATGAAGAAATGCACGTGCACTGCCTATATAACCAATACACGTGCAGTACGTGTCAATGAAGAAATGCACGTGCACTGCCTATATAACCATGGGCAATACACGTGCACTGTCAATGAAGAAATGCACGTGCACTGCCTATATAACCAATACATGTGCACTGTCAATGAAGAAATGCACGTGCACTGCCTATATAACCAATACACGTGCAGTGTCAATGAAGAAATGCACGTGCACTGCCTATATAACCATGGGCAATACACGTGCACTGTCAATGAAGAAATGCACGTGCACTGCCTATATAACCAATACACGTGCACTGTCAATGAAGAAATGCACGTGCACTGCCTATATAACCAATACACGTGCACTGTCAATGAAGAAATGCACGTACACTGTCTATAATAATAACCAATACACGTGCACTGACAGCAGAGAGCTCTCTGCTGACAGCCTTACAAGTGCAGTCAAGTTCAGGTTCTCGGCCTGGACCCACAAGTTCACAACAATGGTCTGGACTGAAATATGGTGAGCCTTCCAGCCCTTCCTGGTCAAGATGTTCAAGAAGTTACGAGAGAAGATCACGGAGGAGGTGCAGCAGACTTCCCTGAGGCTGCCCGCGTCTGTACAGCAATCGGTGCAGCAGCTGACACAGGTATAGCACGGACAGCACACCCTGACTGCTGTGTGAACGGCTGCACGGCGGTGTGTGTGCAGCTGTGGGTAATATCCTGGACAACGAGGCTCTCTGCCAGCTTTAATCCTTACGTGATCTGTATAATTGGTACCTGGAACTGTCGTCGATAGGAACACGTCGACGAGTGTTCCAATTTCACGTCGGCGAGTGTTCCTATTACCCGTGTTTCTGTATTCAGGGATTAAATACCAAGAACAGCCTGCATAGTCAGGCTAGGTTATGTGGTTAGGTTGGGTTAGATTCCTTTTCATATATTACAAGGTGAACTGTCGCCGAAAATTTACACGGCGGCGAGAGTTCTTGGTTGGTGTTTCGGCGAGAGTTCCTATTAACCCCTCCCCTTTTTATGCTTTGCCATAGTGCCAAATTACCTCTGATGTCTGGCACATTCATCTTTTTTTGGCATTAAATCAATCAAATCAATCCTATCGACGACAGTTCCTTAAACCGTATAATTTACCCTGCGCCACTCCGATTATTGATCCTGAATGACTGTTCTCGCTATTATTTTACACTAGGACCAGAATTCCCTACACAATTGGGCATATGGTTTCTGTTTCCCTTATTGGATTCTAGGAAACTTTCTCTATGAGCTTCCGTCGCAAATCATTACTTATGGAGATATGACATGTTGTTTATAGGGAGGAGAGAGACAAGTGTTAACATGCCTCTCACTCTTCTTCCAGTCAGTTCAGTTCAGTTGTTGGTCGGGAGTCAGGCCTTTTTCAACGGCACTCCCTGACGTGTTTCTTCTTGCTGTCTGGTCTTTATTTAGTTGTCTTCTCTTATACTATATTTTTAGTTTCTTTCTTTTTCTTTCTTCTTATTCTTTCTCTTTCTTTTCTCTTTCTTTTTTCTTTCTTTTTTCTTTCCGCTTGTGACCTGCATCGCCTCTGTTCTTCCCTTGCTGCGGACACTTTTTAATGAGGATTTGGCTTTAGCTAGGAGGTTAAAACGTCCTAACATCACCAAATCATAAGGTCGCTGTTTCCATTGGTAACAATGTATCTCCATCAGAAAAAGTACTAAAACTTGGCCAGGAAATAATAGTCAGTGTCTATTTGCTGGTCTGTCCGCCAGCCGCCGAGTAATCTGCTCTGCCCCGCCCTCCAGGGAGGATTATTACCCGAACCGAACCAAGCCTAATCTACTGATGGGGGAGCTCTGCCCCCCTCGACCCCCTGGCGGGATTATTAACCGAACCCGAACCTTAACCCCTTGAGACCCAGAACGTGATTTACATTCTAATTAAGGTATCATTCGACAATTTTTAGTGAATATAAGCAATGTATTAATAGATATGACCTGTTTAGTATCCTTGTCCGCTAGTTAATTTGGTATATTAAGTTACTCTCGTAATTTTATGGCTAACAACAAACGATTTTATATAGCAATGGAAAAATCTGGGCGTGAAGGGGTTAACCTAACCTTCTAAAGGGTGGGGAGGGCTGTGGACCGTGAAGGTGTGTCTGTTTGCACTATTAGACAAACAACTATATAATTTCTACAATATGTCTATAAGTTTTAAAGGTTACGCGGAAGTGGATTAATACTGCACCGTATACTGAGGAAAAAATAATATAGAAAGCGCAAGTGGTACCGATGGTAGCGACTGCGCAGTTCTCGTCCTTTATATCCGTAAATTTTCATATCTCCTATGATGATAAAAATGATATCTCCATATTTATGATGTAGGCTATTGTCTTGACTGATTCACATCACACATTACTATGAACCATGTCCTTGGTGGTATGTGTGTTAGTATGTACCTTGTTGACTTACCGATGCTTATTGTGTATGTATAGTATCATGTTATATCTTTTGTTAGTAGGTAAGTAATGTGGGAGTTGTAATTCATATGTGTTATAACGTATCCTTCTTTAACCCCTTGAGGCCAAGAACGTAATTTCCTTTGTAATTTAGCTACCATTAGACAATTTTAATTAATATAAGCAATATTTCATAGATATGACCTGTTCAGTATTCTTGTCAACTAACTTATTTGGTATATTTAGTTACTTTTTCATAATTTTATGGCTAACAACATAGAATTTCATATAGCAAAGGAAAAATCTAGGCGTGAAGGGGTTAATCTTGGATAATGTTAAGAATGACCCATCTATAGGTGCTTTATCCCAACTCAATTACAGTATTACTTTACAGACGTCAACTACCGATCAGTGGCTTGAGACCGTTAGAGAAGGAAGCCCATTGAGTGTAAGACTGTAATAGTGTCTGTGTTGTGTGTGGCATAAAGGCTTGGGGTGGCGTGCTCTTAGCTTTGCGCTGGACACATTACAGTGACAAAAAACAACAACTTTGTGAATGTGGTAGATTTATTATTCAAGAAATGTCAATGAAAGCAGAACCATTTCTTATGTTTTATGATACTATATTAATGAAACACAAAAAATTTGCCATTCATAGAGAACATTTTGATTTATTTTTATCTCAAAGTAGGCACTTCATACATACATACATACATACATAAAAAATACATATATAGTGGGTGACTTTGCTTAATTAATGGCACCATGGATAAAAAATAATTACTTCATGCATTTTTCAGTCTAATATTTCTATCACAGATGCCAAAGTTATGCTTAATGACTTCCATGCACCACCACTAACTAACTATAACTCTTGTTCCAACTATAGTCTATTTTTTTTAACGAGGCAAAAGTTCCATTTTATCTTAAGGTCTCATGCTTAAAATGATGCCTATCTTTACCTGATAATATGGGTAACTATGATCAAATACAACTGACATTTTGAAAAAGTGTAGTATTCCCTTCTCCTGGCATCAAATATCAGTCAGTAAGCAGCAAGGGGTCTGGATTTTTCACCTCGTTAAAAAAAAAGACTATACCTGCTGTATATTAGCACATTTGCCTCTTCTCACACTAAACTTTTACATATATATATACGTATATATATATATATATATATATATATATATATATATATATATATATACGTATATATATATATATATATATATATATATATATATATATATATATATATATATTTTCTTTTGCAGCTTAAAGGGTAATAACTCTTGTGAATGTAACACCGGTGACCATGATTCTCAGTCTTTTTAGAGCTAAGAACTGGATGAAAGGACAAGCATTGATCTCTCTCAAGTAGGCTATCTGGGTTGCTTTTGGCATGAGGAAAGGTGATGGGGGAAATACTGGCGTAAGCAGGGATTCTGTATACCATTCATTAATTTTCCACACAATCTTCATTTTTTTTGTGTGTGTGCCTGTAGGCAGTGACTTCTAAGGCTCGGATGGTAGGCCCTGGAGGTTCACTTGAGGGCTGTGATGGTTGGCCCTCGCCCGTGGTGGTGCAGGCAGGATTTTTATAGTGACGCCTGTGATTAGAGGCTCATGCCGCCCCCCTGTGTCCTCTGATGCACTCGCCATCGAAGATAGAGTTAATGGGCAGCTTGAGGGTGTTCTTAGGCCACTCGACGGTGGAGAGAAAGATTTTAAGTGGATTTATGGTTCTCACTCGGGATCGAACTCGGGTCACCCAAAACACCACTCGGAGACGCTAACCACTCTGCTACCGCCTCCCCTATTATACCTTAAACAAACAACATCAAGTGATAAACCTATGTTTCATGTCCTGCAGCCATCACAGGGGACAGGAGTGGGAAGACGTCAGATGAATTCTTGAACCCTTTGTATTGATTTCTTACAACCATTGCATGTGTTCTAACATAAGGGTGAGGTTGCTTCTTAGTTGCTGGTTGTGATAAACTTGATAAACATGCACCGAGACTCATGTCAGTGTCTTGGCCATACATATACTGCCGTACTTCAACCCCTTGAGGCCCAGAATGTAATTTCCATTGTAATTTGGCTACCATTAGATGATTTTTAGTGAATATAAGCAATATTCTATAGATATGATCTGTTTAATATCCTTGTCCACGAACTAATTTGGTATATTCAGTTACTTTTTGTAATTTTATGGCTCGACAACAAACTTCTTTTTTTATAGCAAAGGAAAGATCTGGGCGTGAAGGGGTTAATGTTGTATTGGAGGCAGGTGTTTGGAAAGGTGTACAGGCACTCCCCTGCTTACATACATTTCAGCGTTACATACAAACCTGTCTGCAGATACAAAGTGTGGTTTTCCCAGATGTTGAATCACCCTAACGTCATATAGGCTACACGTATTAGTGCAGACAGTGGTGATAGTAATGGCAAGAGCCACCAAACTATGCCATCTAAGTCTGGTCAATTGTACTTTTGAATAGTAATAATAATAATAATAATAATAATTTTATTATCGCCCAGAGGCATACAGCCAAAAAAAGCAACAATAACACAAGGAGTTAATTTAAGAACTAGAGCAAAAAAAAAAAAACATAATATAGGCACATTAGGGGACAAAGTATCAAAGTGCATATAATACATAGGGTATACATACATAGTATTTGGGTATAGCTCTACTGTGCACACATTCTATTTTTTTCAACAATGCTGTGAACATTATTCAGCTATTGACAAGAGTAATGTTAGACTTACATACATTTCAAGTTCAGTACAAACCTTAGGAACCAATGATGTACATAAGTAGGGGAGCTTCTGTATTGAATTGTTGGTGGTAATGTCTGTGTATTAGGTCATGCAACACATAACCCTTGTTGGCCTCAAACAGCTGTCACCGTTCAGCGGGGCCGCGGCATCACCAGGTCAACACAAGAGGGAGCTCGCGGCACCAGCACCACTGCAAGATGAGGTCAGTCAAGAACACCCTTTGTCACATGCCTCACCAGGTTGTGTTTGCCATTTTGCTGCTTGCTGAAATAACCTTGTGTCAGGAAGTTTTGCTCTTGATCCATTATAATCCGTAACACATAACACAGAGGAAATCACGTGTGTCAACGTATTCACAACCTTACAGCTTTTGGTGGATATTTCGGACATCCGGCCAGCCGGTCACAATAAAGACCTGTTCAGCATTGACGAGGACAGCCACGAAGGTGAGTGTGACAGCATCTTACTGTATGTCCTCCTGAGGCAGCAGTCACTCCTCCGGCAGCGTGAAGGCAGGGTGTGCAGGGAGGCAGGTCTCCGGTGTGTTGTACTGGTGAAGGTAGGGTGTGCAGGGAGGCAGGTCTCCCGTGTGTTGTACTGGTGAAGGCAGGGTGTGCAGGGAGGCAGGTCTCCTGTGTGTTGTACTGGTGAAGGCAGGGTGTGCAGGGAGGCAGGTCTCCTGTGTGTTGTACTGGTGAAGGCAGGGTGTGCAGGGAGGCAGGTCTCCCGTGTATTGTACTGGTGAAGGCAGGGTGTGCAGGGAGGCAGGTCTCCCGTGTGGTGACCGAGTGAGTGTGTTGTACTGGTGAAGGCAGGGTGTGCAACATTTGGTCGTGACTAACACTGTCTATGCAATGCTTAGTGTTGTAATGGAGGCTTATTAACCATAAAAACGAACTGAAACTGGCATGACTTTGTACTACGTGGTGTGTATATTTTTGTAAGCACCTTTACCTATACACTGGTACCTTGACTTATGAGTGCCCCAACTTACGAGTTTTCCGAGTTACGAGCAGTCGCTCGGTCGATTTTTTGCTTTGAGTTGCGAGCCAAAATCCGAGGTACGAGCAAATTTTGTTTTTTGTTTTTTTTGTTTTGTTACGAGCGAGCTTCAGATACGCCGCCGCTAGTTGGCGCAGCGAACGCCACAACATCCGCCCAGCATCACGAGTCTCACTCGTTCACTTCATGTAGTTACCTCGCCGTGGAAGCATCTCTGTTGTGTTGTGCTCACACAGGCGAATGTAAATGGCGGAGGGTGAGTGCAGTACGTTTTGCGGCAGTTCCACCCACAGCTGTTTCCAACAGCTGATACACAGAGTGTAAACACAGGCGAATGCAAATGGCGGAGGGTGAGTGCAGTACGTTTAGCGGCAGTTCCACCCACAGCTGTTTCCAACAGCTGATACACAGAGTGTAAACACAGGCGAATGCAAATGGCGGAGGGTGAGTGCAGTACGTTTAGCGGCAGTTCCACCCACAGCTGATTCCAACAGCTGATACACAGAGTGTAAACACTGGCGAATGCAAATGGCAGAGGGTGAGTGCAGTTCAGTCATATAGGTACAGTAAAAAAATTGGGGTGGTTTTTGGGGGCTGGAACGGATTAATTGTATTTCAATTAATTTCAATGGGGAAAATTGATTTGATATACGAGCAAATTGAGTTACGAGCTCGATCAATGAACAAATTAAACTCACAAGCCAAGGTACCACTGTAGTGTGTTAGTGTTTGGGAACATAAGTTAACTCTTAGCAGTGTTTTACTACAGCATGCCAAATTGTTTTGATCCATCAGTTCAGTTTGTGAGCTTTACATAACGTGACACTGAAGAACACCATGATGTCATCTTTGGTGGATTTGTCATAGATGTTATTGTTAGATCAATGTGAATGTGTCCTGTACAACTTGTAAGATGGAGATACAGTACTTTGCGGACTCCGCCGTGTTGAACCATTGCACTGATGTCAGGCAGTAGTGGAGGTGCCATCTTGGAACTATAAGTATAAGTACATTTTTAACTTTGCACACTTCACTAGGCAGTCATGAAAAGGAAATACGAGAGATCAAAAGGTGTATGTAATCATGAATATTTTAGTGAGTGGGTGAGGGTGAGATAAACAACAGTGGAATAGATCCTGAAAGTATGGAAAGATTGTATTTGTGAAGCAGTGCGATACACCCTGGGAGAAGAGAGGAGAGAAAATATAATAATATACTAGAGAATAAAAGAAGAGATGAGAAGAGTGTGTGTGTGTGTGTGTGTGCATGTGTATGTGTAAAACAATGGTCAAATTTTCACTTTGCTTGGTCAAATTCCAGGCTCGCCCAGCAAATCAGGATTCCAACTGGTGGATCTAAGCGATGCCGAGGCCGTGACCTCCAGCGAGGGTGACGGCAGCGGCGGGCATGGCCAGGGTGTGGCTGGGGTGACCTTTGACCCCAGCACCAGCAGCCCTGCCCTGAGGTCCCGCAGGGACTCTGCCAGCTCCAGCGTGAGTGATGCCAGCGGCCTCTTCCCCATCTATGAGGTGCCCGGCGTGTCCTTCAACATGCCTGTGGTAAGTGCTTTGTGCACACATTTGCAGACACTTTCTTCTCTGTTTGTTTAACCCCTTCACGCCCAGAACGTAATTTCCATTATAATTTTGGTGCCATTAGATGATCTTTTAGTGAATAGAAGCAATGTTTTATAGATATGACCTGTTTAGTGTCCTTGTCGAGTAACTAATTAGGTATATTCAGTTACTTTTCGTAATTTTATGGCTCGACAACATACAATTTTTCATAGCAAAGGAAAGATCTGGGCGTGAAGGGGTTAACGTCAGATTTCCCCATCATTTTTATGAGGTTAGACGGCCAATGATACACTTCCAACTATCTCTATCCATTGCCTCAACTTCTTCAATGGCCAATGCTGCCAGGTCCTCTTCAACACACTGCCTCCATGTCTTCCTTGGCCTGCCCAGTGGACGGCAACCTGGTACTTCCACTCTAACAGCTCTCCCCAATGCCTCACCACCTTCTCTCCTCTTCACGTGCCCAAACCACCTCAATCGCCTAACTCTCAGCCAGCACTTCCACTCTTAACACCTCTCCCCAATGCCTCACTACCTTATGTAACTATGTATCCATCACCACTACCGTAGATAACACTATAGTCGCCAGTCACTTGTCACTTCACTAATGTCGCCAGGCACAATATATTGCAAATTTTAGCCTCACTACAGACTTTTATGTGCCACTGAAGACATGTAGTATGATGTACATAATATAAATTACTGTGCATGCGTCTTCAGTGGCACATAAAAGTCTGTAGTGATGCTAAAATTCGTAATATATTGTGCCTGGCGACATTAGTGCAGTGGGAAGTGACTGGCGACTATAGTGTTATCTACGGTACCCTATCTAACAAAGCATAGCCACCTGAAATGCCTCCCTCCGTACCATTGCCTTACAGAGTGACCTGGAGTCTTCCAGTGAGTGGGAGGAGGGAGGGAGTGTGGAGCGCCTCAGTAAGGACACGGTGTACCAAGCCTACCTCAAGATGCGCCAGCGGTACCACAAGTACAAGGGCAGGTACGCTATGAGGAAAAAAAAAAAAAAAGAGAAAAAAAAAAATATGGGCTTGTTCTTCCCTTTCTTCCGCCTACCTCCTCCTTTCTCTTTCCAGTCCTCTCCTTTCTCTTTCCAGTCCTCTCCTTCCTCCTCCTTTCTCTTTCCAGTCCTCTCCTTTCTCTTTCCAGTCCTCTCCTTCCTCCTCCTTTCTCTTTCCAGTCCTCTCCTTTCTCTTTCCAGTCCTCTCCTTCCTCCTCCTTTCTCTTCCAGTCCTCTCCTTTCTCTTCCAGTCCTCTCCTTCCTCCTTTCTCTTTCCAGTCCTCCTTCTTCCTCCTTCCTTTCTCTTCCCTTTCCCTTCTTTCTCTTCCCTTTCTCTTCCATTTCCCTTCCTTTTCTCTGGGTGTAACATTGAGGCTTTGATACAGGTACGCTGACCTGGCGCGGGCTTACAAGGACAAGGAGAAGGAGTCAGACAAGCTCAGAGACGTCCTGGCCAAGACACAAGACAAAGCGCTGCGGAAAGTAAGTAAACAAATATATTCCTATGTAGTGTTCACTTTTCTGAATTTTATTTTCCCGTATTTTTGTTTCTTAACCTCTTCATGCCCAGATCTTTAATTTGCTATAAGAAATTGTATGTTGTTAGCCATGAAATAATGAAAAGTAACTGAATATACCAAATTAGTTAGTGGACAAGGATACTAAACAGGTCATAGCTATAAAATATTGCTTAGAGTCACTAAAAATCGTCGAATGGTACCCAAATTACAATGGAAATTACGTTCTGGGCCTCAAGGGGTTAAGCTTTTAAGTCAAGCATGTGTTGATCTTTAACATAGAAACCTAACAATCATCACCATCATCAGTCATCACAAGGGAGGGGATAGGTCAGTGGCTGGGCCCTGGGTCACCCTGGGTCACCCCTTACCAGACATGCCTCACTCTGTCATCACTAGGTGAGGGGATAGGAGTCTGGGACCCTGTTCACCTGGGTAGCTACAGGAAGTTACCTACGTACCACTCTGTCACCTTGGTAGGGTGACAGGGTATAGGAGTTACCTAGCGTACCACTCGTCGTCACCTTGGTAGGGTGACAGGGGATAGGAGTTACCTAGCGTACCACTCTCGTCACCTTGGTAGGGTGACAGGGTATAGGGGTTACCTAGCGTACCACTCTCGTCACCTTGGTAGGGTGACAGGGGATAGGAGTTACCTAGCGTAGCACTCTGTCGTCACCTTGGTAGGGTGACAGGGATAGGAGTTACCTAGCGTACCACTCTCGTCACCTTGGTAGGGTGACAGGGTAGGGTTACCTAGCGTACCACTCTCGTCACCTTGGTAGGGTGACAGGGTATAGGGGTTACCTAGCGTACCACTCTCGTCACCTTGGTAGGGTGACAGGGGATAGGAGTTACCTAGCGTAGCACTCTGTCGTCACCTTGGTAGGGTGACAGGGGATAGGAGTTACCTAGCGTAGCACTCTGTCGTCACCTTGGTAGGGTGACAGGGGATAGGAGTTACCTAGCGTACCACTCTCGTCACCTTGGTAGGGTGACAGGGTATAGGGGTTACCTAGCGTACCACTCTCGTCACCTTGGTAGGGTGACAGGGTATAGGGGTTACCTAGCGTAGCACTCTCGTCACCTTGGTAGGGTGACAGGGGATAGGGTTACCTAGCGTACCACTCTCGTCACCTTGGTAGGGTGACAGGGGATAGGGGTTACCTAGCGTACCACTCTCGTCACCTTGGTAGGGTGACAGGGATAGGGTTACCTAGCGTACCACTCTCGTCACCTTGGTAGGGTGACAGGGGATAGGGTTACCTAGCGTACCACTCTCATCACCTTGGTAGGGTGACAGGGTATAGGAGTTACCTAGCGTAGCACTCTCGTCACCTTGGTAGGGTGACAGGGTATAGGAGTCACCTAGCGTACACTCTCATCACCTTGGTAGGGTGACAGGGTATAGGGTTACCTAGCGTAGCACTCTCGTCACCTTGGTAGGGTGACAGGGTATAGGAGTCACCTAGCGTAGCACTCTCATCACCTTGGTAGGGTGACAGGGTATAGGGGTTACCTAGCGTAGCACTCTCATCACCTTGGTAGGGTGACAGGGTATAGGAGTTACCTAGCGTAGCACTCTCATCACCTTGGTAGGGTGACAGGGTATAGGGGTTACCTAGCGTAGCACTCTCGTCACCTTGGTAGGGTGACAGGGTATAGGAGTCACCTAGCGTAGCACTCTCGTCACCTTGGTAGGGTGACAGGGGATAGGAGTTACCTAGCGTAGCACTCTCATCACCTTGGTAGGGTGACAGGGTATAGGGGTTACCTAGCGTAGCACTCTCATCACCTTGGTAGGGTGACAGGGTATAGGAGTTACCTAGCGTAGATAACAGTATAGTCGCCAGCTGCAATAATTTCGCCAGCTGCCAAATATTACGAATTATAGCATCACTACTGCTGTGTATGTGCCACTGAAGATGATACACAGTAGTTTATATCATGACTGTATAATCTACCCTGTTTCAGCGTTATTTTATGTTTTTTATCTGCAAATATATACGGTTTCAAATATCCTGACGCGGGTTTTTTTCGGGCGACGACGACAGCGGGAGGACACTCGGTACAAAAACACTAGATGGCGACTTTAATGTAGCCCGCTATCAACTTTGCCACTCGTTTTTATTTTTTTATTTGTTCATTTATAGCTATAATATGACACAGATGAAGACACAAAATGACACAGACTCTCCAGATAGCCCCTTTTAACTCCTGAAATCATGGATGTAGAAATGTAAGTAATAACGCCACCACACGTCTGTAAAAAAAAAAAAAACGTCCTGGCGACTTTAGTGTTATCTACGGTAGCGTGTGTGGGGGACTTACTCAATCATCCTTAATCATCATCGTCATCATCTCACCCTCCTTTCCTTCCTGCCTTGTACCTTGTCATTTGAAAGGTCCCCCAGTTTCTCCATATAAGAACATAAGAAAATAAGGAAGCTACAAGAGGCTGGGAGACCTACACGTGGTAGTTCCTGCTACTTAACACTACCTACATCCACCTTTCATCCCCATCCATGAAATTATCCAGCCTTCTTTTAAAACTCCCTAATTTCTCCGCACTAATTACGAAAGTATGGGGATGAAAGGTGGATGTAGGTAGTGTTCAGTAACAGGAACTACCACGTGTATGTCTCGCGGCCTCTTGTAGCTTCCTTATTTTCTTATATTCTTATGTTAAGTAAGGGAGCTTCTGTACCCGATCACTCCAATGTATGTATAACGTCTTGTATGCAGAGAGGCTGTGTGCGTCTTGGATTTGTATTTAGATAGATAACTAACTGCATGTTACTTGACTAGGTGAGTGAGTTAAGGGAGCAGTGTTCCTTAGAGCAGCAGGCAAAGGCACACTTGGAGCAGGAACTTCGCAGTGACCTTGAAGAAAAGGACCACAAGATTGCCGCCCTGCTGACAAAGGTACAGTGGTGCAAGCTTCAATAACAGTCTACGCAATGCTTAAATACTTACTGCCTTATTATTATTATTATTATTATTATTATTATTATTATTATTATTATTATTATTATTATTATTATTATTATTGAATACCTACTACCTTATTAAGTCAACTCTGAATATTTGTATGTGTGTTTGTTGTACCCCAGAATATGACTTTCATTCAGAAGAGGGAATTGAACCCCTTCACGCCCAGATCTTTACTTTGCTATGTAGAATTGTATGTTGTCGAGCCATAAAATTACGAAGACTAACTGAATATATCAAATTAGTTAGTGGACAAGGATACTAAACAGGTCATAGCTATAAAACATTGCTTATATTCACTAAAGATCATCTTATAGTATACCTAAATTACAATGGAAATTATGTTCTGGGTCTCAAGGGGTTGTCACCTCTTCAACTCTGAACATTTGTATGGGTTTGTTGTACCCCAGAATATGACATTCATTTAGAAGAGGGAATATAACCCCTTGAGACCCAGAACGTAATTTCCAGTTAGAAATCATCAGTATCTTGAGAAACACTGCATTTGGGGTCTTGAAGGAAACAACACTTTGATGGATAAAAACTTTGAAATAACGACAGTCCATGAATTTGCAGGACACAGCTTTTGAAGTGTCAATGCACTTTGACGTGGGTTAATGTTGCCCTTGCATGATCAGTGCATTGTTTGTAGTAGTAGTAGTTGTTAACGTAGATAACACTATAGTTGCCAGTCACTTGCCACTGCACTAATGTCGCCAGGTACAATATATTACAAATTTTAGCATCACTACAGACTTTTATGTGCCACTGAAGAAATGTAGTGTGATGTACATAATATAAACTACTGTGCATGCCTCTTCTGTGACACATAAAAGTCTGTAGTGATGCTAAAATTCGTAATATATTGTGCGTGGCGACATTAGTGCAGTGGAGAGTGACTGGCGACTATAGTGTTATCTACGGTAGTGTTGTTGAGTGTGGTGTAGATGTGTGTTGTAGACTAGAGAGTCGGCAGCACTGGGTCCCGCTACCAGCGATAGGCCAGGGAAGTATATTTTTGCAACACCCAAACAGCAAGTTTTGATTATTTTTTACATTTTTTGATGTAATTTTTATTTACATCACAACTAAAAAAAAACAGTTTTGGTGCCTAGACGGTTCCCAGTGGTTTGTAGTGAGTGCTACATTGGGTTGCTGTAGTTTTTGCCATCCATACATGACTGTCTGTGCTGAATTTTTAGTCTGTAGAAAAGAAAACATTTTTAGTATGTAGGTGTTTTTTGCTGGAGAATATGTGAAGCTTTTCCCTTTACTCTTCAGGACATTTTTTTACTTACATTATATCAATACGTATTAGGATTTCTGTGCTGAGATTTTTAACCCCCATACGTGAGGCGGGTCCCAAGCCTGTGCAGGGGAAGGGAGGCACTGAACATCAAGTATATTGCTTGTAAACACTGATGATAACATTGGCAATTTGCACACCCTGAATTCTTCCTCCTCTTTCTGTTTAACGTCAGATTTTCCCGTAGTGTCTTATGAGGTTAGACGGCCGATGATACACTTCCAACTATCTCTATCCATTGCCTCAACTTCTTCAATGGCCAATGCTGCCAGATCCTCTTCAACACACTGCCTCCATGTCTTCCTTGGCCTGCCCGGTGGACGGCGACCTGGCACACCACTCTAACAGCTCTCCCCGATGCCTCACCACCTTCTCTCCTCTTCACGTGCCCAAACTATCTCAATCTACGTGTAATCGCCTAACTCCCAGCACTGTACTCAGCTCCTTCAATCCACCGTAATCACTTCCTTGCACACCCTGAATATACAAATCAAAATATTGATACGTATTACAATTTGGCTCAAAATTTGTCTTTTCTTCTTCTTGCAAACAGTTTCTTTTTCTTTTCTAACGGACAAGTTTTTACAACTGATAAACCCGGCCAAGACTTCCCGAGCTGAATTGGTTGTGAGCCCTTTGATGCTCCTTACTATCGGACTTATAAAATATTAGCACCAGAGGTGATAAATATGAAACCAGCACCAGAGGATCAGATCCATCAGAAAGTGAGAATACGTATGCATTATCTGCAAATACAAAGGAAAAAAAAAAAGATAATAAAATATGCTGGGTTGCAATTTCTATTTTTTGTTCTTAGGTTCAGTCTTAACTTGTGATTTTCAAAGTAAAACTGCTTTAAACTAGAAGTATGTTATACTACTATGCTTGAAAATCATATAGAGTTAGTCCCTTCCCCTACATTGAGGTGGCAACACTGGTCTCTGTGTCTGCACTGACCTATCATGAACGGTTTCTGAATTATAAACATATATATTTACTATAACGCGTTCAGTCACAACTTGTTTCTCACACAGCTACACTTACCCATCAAAAGTTATTGTAAATGGATGGATCTACAATTGTATCCCCGGCATTTCCATTTATCTATCGAAAAAAATATTTTCGGATTTCTGGCTGCTCAAAAATATTCCAAAATTGATGATGATCAGGTTTTTGATATTTTGCCGCAAAGCTGATTCATAGAAGAAAACTTATCGAAGTAACAACGGTTCATCTTGAGGTGTTCTACATGATGCAGCAATCGGCTTGTCAAAACACCTCATGGTTGTCGAGAAAATTGATATTTCGTATAAATGTACGAAAATGCAATTTTCTCAGTTATTTACCAACCAATATTTTTTTGCTTCACGCCAAATGATAGCCCTTGATCTACTTCATATTTACTTCTCTATACATGTTGCACGAATCTGCCATAGTTTTTTAGTTATAAAAAAAAACGTGATTTAAAAAGAAAATCTAGGCAAAACCTTTGCAATATTTTTTGAAAAATAGATTTGCTTGAAAATTTGTTTCTTGCAGTTTTCGGGCATGCTGAACACGAATCTGGAGTCAGTTTTCAGTTACAATGATTAGAAGTCCCTATTTCAGGCAATTAACAATGACATGATACTTCCAGATATTCCTTAAAAACCACATATTAGACAAAACTTACTGCAAGACATGAAAATATGCTAGGCATTGCTAGATTAATCATTACTTCAATACAATGATCAGTATTAGTATTTTCAGTATTATTATTATTATTATTATTAATCCCTATTTGAGCTATCCATGCGATTGTCAAAGTACACACAAACCTTGATTTCCCGGACTAATAGGGGGGAGCACTGGTCCGGGAACCGCAAAAGTCCGGGAATCGCAAGTAAAAAAAAAAAAAAAAAATAAAAATATATATATATATATATATATATATATATATATATATATATATATATATATATATATATATATATATATATATATATATATATATATATATATAGTCCGATGCCATTACCCACCCCCGGACGTTTATCCTACTCTAGTATTTACTGTCCGGCAACCGACAATATCAACTACCCCGCCGCGGACTTTTACGTCCGCTGAGCATGCAGCCACCTGGCGGGAGGCAGCAGAAAGTGTTCAATAGTCTCAAGAGACGTTCCTGCACCAGGGGCAGTGGGGGTCAGGGGACTAACGGAGGCTGTGCAGGTGAACCGTGAGTGTCGTGTGCCCAAATGTAAACAATACGACCGCTGGGCATGCTGCCACCTGGCGGGAGGCAGCAGAAAGTGTTCAATAGTCTCAGAAATGTTCTTGCACCAGGGGCAGTGGGAGTTAGGTGACTGACGGAGGCTATGCAGGTGAACCGTGAATGTTGTGTGCCCAAATGTAAACAATACGACCGCTGAGCATGCTGCCACCTGGCGGGAGGCGCGGACATTGACCAGGGGTGACAGGAGCACTGGGACGCCGGACAACTTGGTCATTTACGAACAGGACCAGGATTTCAACGTAAAAAAAAAAAAAAAAAAAAAAAAAAAAAAAAAAAAAAAAAAAAAAAAAATAATTACCCGAGACTGACACATCCCCAGACCTCGGATTTTGTCCGGCAAATCCGATATCTGGGAAATCGAGGTTTGTGTGTACTTAAAAAACCTAGGAATACTATAGCAATCCTGTGGGATTTCTAATGCCCTCCCATGACTCGTGTAGGATGCGTGAAGGAGCGAAGAGGCCCATGAAGGACTCCTTGTCCCACCTCCTTCCTTCTCCTACCCCTCTCCCCTTTTCCTCCTCCTCGTCCCTCCTTCCCCTCCCCTTCTTTCTCCTCCCCATCCTGCCTTCTTCTCCACCTATTGTAATTATATGATAATTATCATATATCAGATCACACTGGGCAGCCACGGCACGCACCGCATAGGAGAGGTCGGACTCCCACTAGTAAGGCTAAGGATAATTCAAACTTGCTCGAATTATGGAAAGTTATTGAAAAATTCGAACGGGCCTGAGACAGGTCGAATTATCCGAAGTTTGAATTATACGGGTTTGACTTAGAGAGGGTTTACTGTATAGAAGGAAGAGGTGAAAGAGAAGACGTGGTTTCAGTCTATAGATTGATGAATGACCAGAGAGAAGTTGACAGAAATGACCTGGTGTTAACCCCTTCACGCCCAGATCTTTCCTTTGCTATAAAAAATTGTCTGTTGTCAGCCATAAAATTACGAAAGGTAACTGAATATACCAAATTAATTAGTGGACAAGGATACTAAACAGGTCATATCTATAAATTATTGCTTATAGTCACTAAACATCGTGTTATGGTAGTCAAAGTACCATGGAAATTACGTTCTGGGTCTCAAGGTGTTAAGAGGACCAAAAGAGGCTGGATGTTTGATCAAGAGTTCACACAAGGGTAAATCTGTCAGAAAGAGATGCTGAAATAACACAAAAAAGTCAATCCAGAGCAGTTCGTTGACATGGATAACATTTACAACTTGAGTCAATTTTTTTAACAAGGCGAAAAATCCATTCAATCTTAAGGTCTCATGCTTTAAGTTATGCCTATGTTTACCTGATAATAGGGTGAACTATAATAAAATACAACTGAAATTTAGAAGAACTATAATATTCCCTTCTCCTGGCATCAAAAATCAGTCAGTAAGCAACAAGTGTCAGGAATTTTCACCTCGTTAATAAACCCAGAGTATAGGTAGATTTACACTATGTATATACAGGGAGGTCCCGAAGATACGAGCAGTTAGGTTCCACCTGGCATACTCGTAAAGCGAAATCTCGTATAACGAAACACATAACTAATGGTAAAATATAGGTTTGGTTCCAGGACCCAATCAATTAAAAAAAAATATATATATATTTTTCAAGCTAAAATAAACTATAGCAAACACAACAAACACACAGCGTCTATATTACCCACACTGTACTACCTATTCTATAGAAAAAACATTCTGAAAGAGAAAATAGCACACAAAATAACATAACTGCACATTAATTAAACATAAAACATGCATAACAAGCAAAAAAGACGTTGTAATGTAGGGGACGCCGCGTGATACAAGAGAAGGTAGTGTAGCGGTCCCAAGGTTGGGGCTGCACACCTGCTAATTACCCCTAAAGTTCAGGCCGTGCCATATGCTTAATTACCCTTCAGGTCACACCTTGCTAGGGGTGACCTGACTGCGGTCCCAAGGTTGGGGCCGCACATGCTAATTACCTCTAAATGTCAGGCCGCACCATATGCTTAATTACCCTTCAGGTCAGGGCTTGCTAGGGGTGACCTCACTGGGGTCAACCAAATCCCCCTTTGTCCAGCCTGGGAGTGGTAGGGCACGCATTTTGAGCTTGATAATTTTACTTACCCCAGTTTGAATGTCGTATCATTGGATTTTCGATCTCGTATATAGAAAATAGACCCTAATTTACACATCTCGTATCATCGGATTCTCGTATACCGAATGCTCGTATAACGGGACCTCCCTGTATCATGGATCTCTTAATGAACTCAAAGGTTTATCACTGGCCAGTCATGTTTGGAAAGCTCAATGCTAAACCATGATCTTTAACATATCCATGATCTGAACATATGTTTTTTGCCATTTTTCTGACTATCACCTTATAATGGTCTACAGTATTTGGCTTATCACCTTATAATGGTCTACAGTATTTGGCTTATCACCTTATAATGGTCTACAGTATTTGGCTTATCACCTTATAATGGTCTACAGTATTTGGCTTATCACCTTATAATGGTCTACAGTATTTGGCACAGCAGTGTTTCATTACCTCACTCCATCGTTGATTTTGACACCAGTTTCTGCACAGGAATCTGACACACATTCAGCCACCCATCTCTGCTGTGAAGGTACTTAGTGCGGAGTCAATAGGGAGTTTTAAAAAGAGGCTAGATAATTTCATGGATGGGAATGAAAGGTGGATGTAGGTAGTGTTAAGTAACAGGAACTACCTCGTGTAGTTCTCGCAGCCTCTTGCAGCTTCCTTATTTTCTTATGTTCTTATGTTTCTTATGTAAGGCTATTAACATTTAGAATGACTAAGGAAGATATGATATGACTGATACATACCTACATAGGGTACTGGTCAGGTTTGGGGTTGACTTAAGCTGTTTGTAGGTGAGTGGTCTGCAGGAACAGTGTTTACTCCAGAAGCAAGCTAAAGCTCATCTGGAAGAAGAGCTTAACGCAGATTTAGAAGAGAAAGAAATGAAGATATCGGCTCTCAAGATGAAGGTGCGTCCTTAAGGCAGTACAAAGACTAGTCTATTATTTTTATTATGGTCAAAATGCACTAAGGAAGCCACGCCCCCTGCCTCCCCTTCTATTCTACGGGGCAGCTGATTGGTGCATTCCTCGTATCATCACTACCAATCACAATATCTTCACTACTTAACAGCGCGTGACCACTGGACAGAGCAATCTTCACTACAGAGGGTGGCAAAATATAAAATCCCTTTGTAGTGAAGATTGCTCTGTCCCACGCTGCTAAGTAGTGAAGATATTGTGATTGGTAGTGATGATACGAGGAATGCACCAATCAGCTGCCACGTAGAATAGAAGGGGGGGCAGGGGGCGTGGCTTCTTTAGTGCATTTTGACCATAATAAAAAAAATAGACTCTACATATGATCTGATCTTGCTTTGAATGTTTTATCTTGTGTGTTGACGAGCTGCATGGTACTTCCTCTTTACTTATCATGAGAGTAAACAAATGTATATACACTATTTCTTTCTTCACTGTATAGCTTTACCGTGCCGTTTCTGTCGCAATGCACTTTTTTTTTTTTCTTACGTAAAGGTTAGGTTAGGTAGAGGTTAGCTTCAATTTGTTTTTCAATATTTTTTGTCGCAAATCACACACACACACACCAAAAAAAAAAATTGAAATTAGTGATTTGCGACAGAAACGGTTTGCAGATTAATTCAAAACACAATAAAACTCACCAGAATTTTTTTTTTTCGTCCACCAAAGTAAATTCGGTGTCAAACTGGAAATTTACCAAAATGAGCCTGAGATGTCAGTGCATTAAAGTATTTTTTTTTTTTTACGAGGCGAAAATTCAATTCTATCTTAAGGTCTCATGGTTAAAGTAATGCCTATATTTACCTGATAATATGGTTAACTATGATAAAATACAGCTGAAATTAAGAAGAACCGTAGTATTCCCTTCTCCCGGCATCAAATATCAGTCAGTAAGCAGCAAGGGGGCAGGATATTTGCCTCGTTAAAAAAACATTATAGTGAAACGACGACCATGCCGGGAACCTTCGTGTATAGTGGGCAAGCGTAGCATTTTTGTTGCCATGATCTTTTCTCGGCATTTATATATATGATATTTTTGCATTTACATATATATTTGACCTTTGTTGCAGTGTTTTGACGGGGCATTTTGTGATATGACGGATAATTTTGGCTGTGGGTGTGATATTTTGCTTTGATTTGTGTCATTGTGTATTTTGTATGAATCATCTTTCTGTTTAACGTCAAATTTTCCCCACAATGTCTTATGAGGTTAGACGGTTAACGATACGCTTCCAGTTCTATTGTCGGCGTTCGTCATTTAAATTAGTGGCATGAATTTCTGTTTGATATATGTTTTTCCCATCATTTTTATGCGGTTAGATGGCCGATGGTACGCTTCCAACTATCTCTGTCCGTTGTCTTAACTTCTTCAGTGCACAATGTATGTCGATTCTCGTGGTTCGTATATATTTTTTCTGGTAAAATAAGAACTGAACGTCATAGTGCTACTTTGTGTGGGTTTCTTTTTGGAGACAGTGTACTGCTCATATAGCTTGTCTAACAGCATCTAAACATGCATAATTATGACAGTGTAGACAGTGTAGTGCACATATAGCTTGTCTAACAGCATCTAAATATCAAACACAAGCTTCAGTGTAGTGCACATATAGCTTCTCTAACAACATCTAAATATCAAACACAAGCTGCAGTGTACTGCACATATAGCTTGTCTAACAGCATCTAAATATCAAACACAAGCTTCAGTGTAGTGCACATATAGCTTGTCTAACAACATCTAAATATCAAACACAAGCTTCAGTGTAGTGCATATATAGCTTCTCTAACAGGATCTAAATATCAAACACAAGCTTCAGTGTAGTGCACATATAGCTTGTCTAACAACATCTAAATATCAAACACAAGCTTCAGTGTAGTGCACATATAGCTTGTCTAACAGCATCTAAATATCAAACACAAGCTTCAGTGTAGTGCACATATAGCTTGTCTAACAGCATCTAAATATCAAACACAAGCTTCAGTGTAGTGCACATATAGCTTGTCTAACAGCATCTAAATATCAAACACAAGCTTCAGTGTAGTGCACATATAGCTTGTCTAACAGCATCTAAATATCAAACACAAGCTTCAGTGTAGTGCACATATAGCTTGTCTAACAATCTAATACAAACACAAGTCAGTAGTGCACTATACTTACAGCATTAAATCAAACACAAGCTTCAGTGTAGTGCACATATAGCTTGTCTAACAGCATCTAAATATCAAACACAAGCTTCAGTGTAGTGCACATATAGCTTCTCTAACAGCATCTAAACATGCAAACACAAGCTTCAGTGTAGTGCACATATAGCTTGTCTAACAGCATCTAAACATGCAAACACAAGCTTCAGTGTAGTGCACATATAGCTTCTCTAACAGCATCTAAACATGCAAACACAAGCTTCAGTGTAGTGCACATATAGCTTCTCTAACAGCATCTAAACATGCAAACACAAGCTTTGTTTCTGCTCATTGATTGCTTTTGTACGTACAATGTTTTTATATACTTGCACATACATACAGGCACAGGTTTTTTTTTCATGTTTCTTCATCTATTTAGGTTTTCTACTGCCTGGACACTTTGAATGGAGAGTTTTATTTTTTGAACCAAAAACTTATCTTACTGTGATTAAAAATAACAAAAAAAACATTAATTTAATTATTTATTTGTTTTATTATATATATATATATATATATATATATATATATATATATATATATATATATATATATATATATATATATATATATATATATATATATATTATAATTTATTTATTAACTTAGGTTGGGGACCACCATTTATTTTTCTATAAATTTGTCTGATCTATGTAGTGTTTTCACCACCTGTCGAGCTCACCTCGCGTGTCCGTCCCTTCAGGTGACCATCCTACAGGAGGGCGTGTCAGGCGACCTGGCCAACCCACCACCCACTCACAACAACAACAACAACAACAACAACACCCAGCAGCAGCAGCAGGCAGATAGTGGAGGGATGGCTCTGCAGGACGAGGGTGACAATGCGTCCGCATGTGACAACTCGTCCAGCGCCGACAACACGTCCACGGCGGAGAGCGTGTCCACCACCGACAACATCTCCCTGGCAGACAACGTGTCGGTGGCCTCGCACGGCTCTGCCTCCACCACCGTCACCGCCACGCAGGAGGCCGAAGAACTCATTGAAAAGCTCAAAGGTAGGAAACGCTTGGCGATCTATTATTTTTCAATGCCTTCTTTTCCACGTTTGACCGTATAACTCTAGCACCTGTAGGCTTTTTATTTGGCACTAATGGCTCTAAGGGGGGGTTGAAGCCAGCCCTGAGCCCTGAGCCACCGGGTGCACAGTCCCTGTCTCCATGTGCCTTAGGAGGCTCTAAGGGGTGGTTGAAGCCAGCCCTGAGCCCTGAGCCACCGGGTGCACAGTCCCTATCTCCATGTGCCTTAGGAGGCTCTAAGGGGCGGTTGAAGCCAGCCCTGAGCCCTGAGCCACCGGGTGCACTGTCTTAGAAGGCAGCTCAAGGGGTGAAGGCGGAGGGCTGGGATCCTGGCCTTGGTTGTGTCATTGACTATGAACACAAAAAGCATAATTCTTGATCAAGCTGTATGAAAAAGATCTCTGTTGGGTGATGATTTAACAAGTTTCAATCCGTTACAATGATTGGAAATTGTAAAGAAGGAAATGAAAATGTGAAATTGATTTGCTTTGATTTGATTTGATTGATTTGATTTGATTGATTTGATTTGATTGATATGATTTGATTGATTTGATTTGATTGATTTGATTGATTTGATTGATTTGATGATTTGATTGATTTGATTTGATTGATTTGATTTGATTGATTTGATTTGATTGATTTGATTTGATTGATTTGATTTGATTGATTTGATTTGATTGATATGATTTGATTGATTTGATTTGATTGATATGATTTGATTGATTTGATTTGATTGATTTGATTTGAAATACTGATTTGCTTTACATGTACAGACTTTATTTTTATTTGGTTTCCCATCTTAACCCTGTTTTCCATCTTTCCTGGTGTGGCATAGGCCTTTTCTGGTCTTTTGTGGCGAGGGTACACACACACACAGACAGACACACACACAGACAGACACAGACACAGACACAGACACACAGCACACACACACACACACACACACACATACATATGTTTGTGGGCTCTAGGGAGTAAAGGGCCCCAATGATGCCTTGCGTTGTTGTGCTGGCAGGGGTGGGGGGGCAACCCAGGCCCCTTCTCACCTGACACACCTCTTGGCGGCCAGCCAGGCCGTCTCACCGATACACCTGCCGGCCACTGATTTATTTATACTCTCCAGAAAATAACTGTAGTAATATTTCAGCCAGCTACACATAAAAGATCCTTTTTAAGTCTTGAAATTGTGTATAATTTTGGTGAAAAATGATTTTTGTGGGTTTTGCCACAAGTGATGAACTGATTTATCTTTTCTGTTAACTTTTTTACCTTATAGACGCCAATTATTGTTACCATGAAGGTATTTGGTTTGCAGAAAGTGTTCCAGTACAGTGAGTAAAGTCACATGCACAAGCACTCAACATTGACTTAAAAACTGATCTCTTTCTCAACTTCTGTAACAAAATACATGAATGAAATAACACAGCGTTGAGGTTGGCATTGCTGTGTGTCTGCTCTGCCCCTCGCCTCTCTTCACACCAGACGTCTACCATTTGTTTCAGCGTGTGTGCAAAGGCAAGAGAATGGTGACTCACGTGAGTAAAGCAACAGTGTGTGGTGCACCATGGGTGTTTGTGGCTTGTTGGCACAGGGGATCACTGACCACCATGGGTGTTTGTGGCTTGTTGGCACAGGGGATCACTGACCACCATGGGTGTTTGTGGCTTGTTGGCACAGGGGATCACTGACCACCATGGGTGTTTGTGGCTTGTTGGCACAGGGGATCACTGACCACCATGGGTGTTTGTGGCTTGTTGGCACAGGGGATCACTGACCACCATGGGGTGTTTGTGGCTTGTTGGCACAGGGGATCACTGACCACCATGGGTGTTTGTGGCTTGTTGGCACAGGGGATCACTGACCACCATGGGTGTTTGTGGCTTGTTGGCACAGGGGATCACTGACCACCATGGGTGTTTGTGGCTTGTTGGCACAGGGGATCACTGACCACCATGGGTGTTTGTGGCTTGTTGGCACAGGGGATCACTGACCACCATGGGGTGTTTGTGGCTTGTTGGCACAGGGGATCACTGACCACCATGGGTGTTTGTGGCTTGTTGGCACAGGGGATCACTGACCACCATGGGTGTTTGTGGCTTGTTGGCACAGGGGATCACTGACCACCATGGGTGTTTGTGGCTTGTTGGCACAGGGGATCACTGACCACCATGGGTGTTTGTGGCTTGTTGGCACAGGGGATCACTGACCACCATGGGTGTTTGTGGCTTGTTGGCACAGGGGATCACTGACCACCATGGGTGTTTGTGGCTGTTGGCACAGGGGATCACTGACCACCATGGGGTGTTTGTGGCTTGTTGGCACAGGGGATCACTGACCACCATGGGGTGTTTGTGGCTTGGCACAGGGGATCACTGACCACCATGGGGTGTTTGTGGCTTGTTGGCACAGGGGATCACTGACCACCATGGGTGTTTGTGGCTTGGCACAGGGGATCACTGACCACCATGGGGTGTTTGTGGCTTGGCACAGGGGATCACTGACCATCACAGGGCACTCACTCACTGCAGGCTTATCCTCTCACCCTCACTCACTCTCCTCACTCCTTAACACTAACATGCCTTAACATGCCAGGATGCATCACTCACAGGGCAGTCTTTCTGTTGCTTCTCCTTGCTGTGGCTGTGGAGGGGCGGGCAGTCACTCTCAGTGCAGTACTGTTGTGGGTGTCTTGCTGTTGCTTATCCTTGCTGTGGCTGTGGAGGGGCGGGCAGTCACTCTCAGTGCAGTACTGTTGTGGGTGTCTTGCTGTTGCTTCTCCTTGCTGTGGATTTGGAGGGGCAGGCAGTCACTCTCAGTGCAGTACTGTTGTGGGTCGGGAGTCTGGCCTTTTTTATCGGCACTCCCTGACGTGTTTCTTCTTGCTGTCTGGGTCTTTAATTAGTTGTCTTCTCTTATTCTGTCTTTTAATTTCTTTCTCTTTCTTTCCTCTTACTTTCTCTGGTCATCCAAAAACTGTTGATTGTTCTTTTTGCTTCCACATTCCCATCACCAAACAATACTCCCCCACTATAGCCTTTTCCTCCTCTAGGTCAGGTGGTTGGAGCCTCACACTTGTCTTTCTTTCATTACTGTATGCTGGGCACCATAACAAAAAAAGTTTTAAGTCCTCCTTTTCCGCCCCGCATAAGTCACTCTTCAGGGCAGGGGGCCGAGGCAAGGCTTGGAAATCCAGCACACTAACATTATTATTGTATTGCATTTTATCATATCCTTTCATATTTTAATCTTCTGTTATCTTTTCATTTCTGTTGTAAGCTTAGATTTGTTTTGATTGGCATTATTGAATTCACTTGTTCTCCTTTTGGTGGTGTGGTTGGTGTGGGTGTTTTGGGTGTTTGAGCTACTGTAGTGATTGTATTGAATTTTGGTTGCTGCTAGAAGCTACTTTGTCATGGTGTGTTGGTGGTGGCTACTGTCTGAGTGCTACTTTCTGGGTTTGGTGCTGAGTGCTACTTTCTGGGTTTGGTGTGTAGTACTTTCTGGGTTTTGTTGTGTGCACTTTTCGGGTTTTGTGCTGTAGTGTACTTTTTTCGGGGTTTGGTGCTGTAGTGCTATTTTTGGGTTTTGGTGCTGAGTGCTATTTCTGGGTGTTTTGGTGCTGTAGTGCTACTTTTGGGTATTTGGTGCTGTAGTGCTACTTTTTGGGTTTGGTCTGTAGTGCTATTTCTGGTGGTTTTGGTGCTGTAGTGCTACTTTTCTGGTTTTGGTGCTGTAGTGCTACTTTTCTGGGGTTTTGGTGCTGTAGTGCTATTTTCTGGGTTGGTGTGTTTGGTGCTGTGTGCTGTACTTTTCTGGTTTTTGGTGCTGTAGTGTACTTTCTGGGTTGTTTGTGCTGTATGTGCTACTTTTCTGGGTTTGGCTGTTGTTTTGGTGTGTGCGTAGTGCTACTTTTCTGGGTGTTTTGGTGCTGTAGTGCTACTTTTCTGGGGTTTTGGTGCTGTAGTGCTACTTTTTTGGGTGTTCTTTGGTTTGTGCTGTAGTGCTATTTTTCTGGGTGTTTTTGGTGTCTGTAGTGCTACTTTTCTGGGTGTTTTGGTGCTGTAGTGCTACTTTTCTGGGTGTTTTGGTGCTGTAGTGCTACTTTTCTGGGTGTTTTGGTGCTGTAGTGCTACTTTTTTCGGTTGTGGTATTTTGGTGTTAGTGCTACTTTTCTGGGTGTTTTGGTGCTGTAGTGCTACTTTTCTGGGTGTTTTGGTGCTGTAGTGCTACTTTTCTGGGTGTTTTGGTGCTGTAGTGCTACTTTTCTGGGTGTTTTGGTGCTGTAGTGCTATTTTTCTGGGTGTTTTGGTGCTGTAGTGCTACTTTTCTGGGTGTGTTGGTGCTGTAGTGCTACTTTTCTGGGTGTTTTGGTGCTGTAGTGCTACTTTTCTGGGTGTTTTGGTGCTGTAGTGCTACTTTTCTGGGTGTTTTGGTGCTGTAGTGCTACTTTTCTGGGTGTTTTGGTGCTGTAGTGCTACTTTTCTTTGGGGGTGTTGGTGCTGTAGTGCTACTTTTCTGGGTGTTTTGGTGCTGTAGTGCTACTTTTTGGGTGTGTTGGTGCTGTAGTGCTACTTTTTTTGGGTGTTTTGGTGCTGTAGTGCTACTTTTCTGGGTGTTTTGGTGCTGTAGTGCTACTTTTTGGGGTTTTGGTGCTGTAGTGCTACTTTTCTGGGTGTTTTGGTGCTGTAGTGCTATTTTTCGGGGTTTTGGTGCTGTAGTGCTACTTTTCTGGGTGTTTTGGTGCTGTAGTGCTACTTTTCTGGGGTGTTTGGTGCTGTAGTGCTACTTTTCTGGGTTTTGTTGCTGTAGTGCTACTTTTCTGGGTGTTTTGGTGCTGTAGTGCTACTTTTTCTGGGGTTTTGGTGCTGTAGTGCTACTTTTCTGGGTGTTTTGGTGCTGTAGTGCTACTTTTCTGGGTGTTTTGGTGCTGTAGTGCTACTTTTCTGGGGTTTTGGTGCTGTAGTGCTACTTTTTTCGGGGTTTTGGTGCTGTAGTGCTATTTTTCTGGGTGTTTTGGTGCTGTAGTGCTACTTTTCTGGGTGTTTTGGTGCTGTAGTGCTACTTTTCTGGGTGTTTTGGTGCTGTAGTGCTACTTTTCTGGGTTTTGGTGCTGTAGTGCTACTTTTTCTGGGGTTTTGGTGCTGTAGTGCTACTTTTTCGGGTGTTTTAGTGCTGTAGTGCTACTTTTCTGGTGTTTTGGTGCTAGTAGTGCTACTTTTCTGGGGTTTTGGTGCTGTAGTGCTACTTTTTCTCGGGTTTTGGTGCTGTAGTGCTACTTTTTCTGGGGTTTTGGTGTCTGTAGTGCTACTTTTTTCGGGTGTGTTTGGTGCTGTAGTGCTACTTTTTCTCGGTGTGTTTTGGTGCTGTAGTGCTACTTTTCTGGGTGTTTTGGTGTAGTAGTGCTACTTTTCTGGGTGTTTTGGTGCTGTAGTGCTACTTTTCTGGGTGTTTTGGTGCTGTAGTGCTACTTTTCTGGGTGTTTTGGTGCTGTAGTGCTATTTTTCTAGGTGTTTTGGTGCTGTAGTGCTACTTTTCTGAGTGTTTTGGTGCTGTAGTGCTATTTTTCTGGGTGTTTTGGTGCTGTAGTGCTACTTTTCTAGGTGTTTTGGTGCTGTAGTGCTATTTTTCTAGGTGTTTTGGTGCTGTAGTGCTATTTTTCTAGGTGTTTTGGTGCTGTAGTGCTACTTTTCTAGGTGTTTTGGTGCTGTAGTGCTATTTTTCTAGGTGTTTTGGTGCTGTAGTGCTATTTTTCTGGGTGTTTTGGTGCTGTAGTGCTATTTTTCTAGGTGTTTTGGTGCTGTAGTGCTACTTTTCTGGGTGTTTTGGTGCTGTAGTGCTATTTTTCTGGGTGTATTGGTGCTGTAGTGCTACTTTTCTGGGTGTTTTGGTGCTGTAGTGCTACTTTTCTGGGTGTTTTGGTGCTGTAGTGCTACTTTTCTGGGTGTTTTGGTGCTGTAGTGCTATTTTCTGGGTGTATTGGTGCTGTAGTGCTACTTTTCTGGGTGTTTTGGTGCTGTAGTGCTACTTTTCTGGGTGTTTTGGTGCTGTAGTGCTATTTTTCTGGGTGTTTTGGTGCTGTAGTGCTACTTTTCTGGGTGTTTTGGTGCTGTAGTGCTACTTTTCTGGGTGTTTTGGTGCTGTAGTGCTACTTTTCTGGGTGTTTTGGTGCTGTAGTGCTACTTTTCTGGGTGATTTGGTGCTGTAGTGCTACTATTTAGGGTGTTTTGGTGCTGTAGTGCTACTTTTCTGGGTGTTTTGGTGCTGTAGTGCTACTTTTCTGGGTGATTTGGTGCTGTAGTGCTACTATTTAGGGTGTTTTGGTGCTGTAGTGCTACTTTTCTTGGGGTTTTGGCTCTGTAGTGCTACTTTTCTGGGTGATTTGGTGCTGTAGTGCTACTATTTAGGGTGTTTTGGTGCTGTAGTGCTACATTTCTTGGGGTTTTGGCTCTGTAGTGCTACTTTTCTGGGTGTATTGGTGCTGTAGTGCTATTTTTCTGGGTGTTTGGTGCTGCAGTGCTACTTTTCTAGGGTTTATGGTGCTGTAGTGCTACTTTTCTGGGGGTTTTGGTTCTGTAGTGCTACTTTTCTTGGGGTTTTGGTGCTGTAGTGCTACTTTTCTTGGGGTTTTGGTGCTGTAGTGCTACTTTTCTTAGGGTTTTGGTGCTGTAGTGCTACTTTCTTGGTTTGGTTCGTGTGTCTTTTGGGGTTTGGTGCTGTAGTGCTACTTTTCTGGGGGTTTTGGTGCTGTAGTGCTACTTTTCTGGGGGTTTTGGTGCTGTAGTGCTACTTTTCTGTGGGTTTGGTGCTGTAGTGCTACTTTTCTGGGGGTTTGGTGCTGCAGTGCTACTTTTCTGGGGTTTATGGTGCTGTAGTGCTACTTTTCTGGGGTTTTTGGTGCTGTAGTGCTACTTTTCTGGGTATTTTGGTGCTGTAGTGCTACTTTTCTGGGGGTTTTGGTGCTGTCCTCTGTTGGTGTTTTTGATGGGTGCTTTCATGTGTTATTGACGGTAAGCTACGCGTGGCCTCGGTGCTCATCTCCGTGGCATTAACCCTTGAGCCTGTGGTGGGTGACAACCCGCTACTCCCGGACACAGGGCTAGTGTGACATCCGGGTTACCACAGTTACCTTCCTCAGATTTCCCTAGGTACCCATTTATCCACCAACCCCGAAAGTAAGGATGAACAGCTGTTTGGGCTGGCTGCTGACTATCCCTGGCCCGCAGATTTGTAGCCAGGCGTGCTAGCCAGTACACCATGGACACACACTAAGATTGCTCATGAAATAATTGACAAACCTAAACTTTTGGCGCACATTCCCTATACAGGGAGGTCCCGAAGATACGAGCAGTTAGGTTCCACCTGGCATACTCGTAAAGCGAAATATCGTATAACGAAACACATAACTAATGGTAAAATATAGGTTTGGTTCCAGGACCCCACCAATTAAAAAAAACAAAGAAAAAAAACCCATATTTTTCAAGCTAAAATAAACTATAGCAAACACAACAAACACACAGCGTCTATATTACCCACACTGTACTACCTATTCTGTAGAAAAAACATTCTGAAAGAGAAAATAGCACCCAAAATAACATAACTGCAGATTAATTAAACATAAAACATGCATAACAAGCAAAAAAGACGTTGTAATGTAGGGGACACTGCGTGATACAAGAGAAGGTAGTGTAGCGGTCCCAAGGTTGGGGCCCCACACCTGCTAATTACCCCTAAAGGTCAGGCCGCGCCATATGCTTAATTACCCTTCAGGTCACGCCTTGCTAGGGGTGACCTGACTGCGGTCCCAAGGTTAGGCTGCACACCTGCTAATTACCCCTAAATGTCAGGCCGCACCATATGCTTAATTACCCTTCAGGTCACGGCTTGCTGGGGGTGACCTCACTGGGGTCAACCAAATCCCCCTTTGTCCAGCTAGGGAGTGGTAGGGCGCACATTTTGAACTTGATAATTTTACTCACCCCAGTTTGAATGTCGTATCATTGGATTTTCGATCTCGTATATTGAAAATAGACCCTAATTTACACATCTCGTATCATCGGATTCTCATATACCGAATGCTCGTATAACGGGACCTCCCTGTACAGTATTACGAGAAGACCAACATTTTCCACTAAACCACGATCAATACATTTTTTAAGTGAATCCTGCAGTGTTATTTATTACCAGAGGGAGATGGCTGAGCAGGAGCAAATAGTAGGATGCATTAGGAACCCAATATTGTAGCTAGGTAAGTAGTATATAAGTAGTAATAAGTCGTAGCTAGTAGTAAGTAGTAGTAATAATAATTGTAGCTTCCAGTAACCCTCCCCTTGTTGTTGCAGCCGACGTATCCAAGCACAAGTCTCTGCTCTCGCGCTGCATGGACAACATCCGCACCAACAAGGAACGCATTGGTGTCCTCACGCAGGAGAGAGACGTCGCCACCGCACAGCTGCAGGAAAAGATCAAGCACATCGACATCCTAAAGGTAGGATGCGAAGACTTCAGAATGATGCCATTATAGTTTGTATAGTAGTAGAAGTGTTGGGCAGGAATAAAGGTGTGTGTGTATGTGTGTGCATGTACCCCGTTGTCATAGAAGGGAGATGAGTTTTGAGTCTTTATGATGCAAAATAAATAAATAAATAAATACAGTAAAACCTCTCATATTCGGACTAATTGGGCCAAGGAGTGGTCCGAGTAATGCAAGGATTCGAATAATGGGTGGATATGTAAAACAAAAAAACAAAAAAAAAAAAATTAAATGTATATACGTATAGCTAGGAAATTTGTACCCCTAAAAAAAAAAAAAAAAAAAAATTCTAGGTGTATTTATAGCTACCGTAGATAACAGTGAAGTCGCCAGTTCAACGTTTCTTTGTTATTTACAGACGTGTGGTGGCGTTAATACTTACATTTGTACATCCATGATTTCAGGAAAGTTAGAAGGGGCTATCTGGAAAGTCTGTGTCATTTTGTGTCTTCATCTGTGTCATAGTAGGGCTATAAATTAACAAATTACAAAAATAAAACCGAGTGGCGACCTCACTATACCTACTACAGTAAAGTCGCCAGCTAGTATTTTAACCCAACAGTTGAGTCGCCACTCTGGGGAATTCAGGGAAATTAGAGGTAAAGTAAAACAAGTCTCTATATATCTTAGCTGCGGAAGATGCTTGGATATATAAAAATTCCTCTGCCAACGTGAAAATAAATTCTATTCAAGTTTGAAAGATTTGGCAAGTCTTGTGTCCTGTCGCCCGAAAAGCTACTGTGTACTGTTTGTCATCGCGCGAAGAAAAACGTGAGAAGCAAAATGCGCAACAGTTATACTTGCAGATACAAAGCATAAAACAACGCTGAAACAGGGTAGATTATACAGTCATGATATAAACTACTGTGTAACATCTTCAGTGGCACATAAAAATCAGTAGTGATGCTATAATTCGTAATATTTGGCATATAGCTCGGAAATTTCGACCCCTAAAAAAAAGAAAAAAGGAGGAGGTCCAAATAATGTCACAGTCCGAATAATGAGCGTCCGAATACGAGAGGTTTTACTGTAAATCCCTGCCAGCCCATTATTGAAGCCCGGGTTGAGGTATCCATGTGTTGTGTTGTCCCGGCCAGGAGGATCATCTGAAGGAGCTGGATTCCTTGAGAGCCAGCATGGAGTCCTCAGCTTTAAGTATGGCAGAGACCAAGAAGCAGCTGTTTGAGGAGCTGCAGAACAAGGAGGCCGAAGCAGAGCGCTGCAAGAAGGCAGCGGCAACACTGGAGGCGCAGCTGGAAGAAGAGCGTAGTCAGTGGCAGGAACAGCTGGAAAACAAGCAACGGGAACTGGAGCAAAAAGAAGCTGTCATCCAGGTAGGCTGCCATCAAGGTCTGGAGTGGGAACTTATTAGCTGACTATAGGCTGTTTTTTTAACGAGGTGAAAAATCCTTACCCCTTGCTGCTTACTGACTGATATTTGATGCCAGGAGAAGGGAATGCTACAGTTCTTCTCAATTTCAGTTGTATTTTATCATAGTTACCTATATTATCAGGTAAACATAGGCATCATTTTAAGCTGACTGACTGATATTTGATGCCAGGAGAAGGGAATGCCACACTTCTTCTCAATTTCCGTTGTATTTTATCATAGTTAACCATATTATCAGGTAAACATAGGCATCATTTTAAGCATGAGACCTCCAGATAGAATGGAATTTTCGCCTCGTTAAAAAAAAATAGACTATAAGTACATGACTGAACCTGAAATGCCTGGAGATCTGTGTCATTGTATTGGAAACTTCCTTTTCGAGTCTTTCAGTGCCATCATGTTGACATCATGTATGATATCCATTACCATGACTGCTCAAGCATGATTCTTTAATTCTTACGTTATGGCCCTGTCACACTATAGCGTATCGTACTAGCGTATGCCAGCGTATGAAAAATATCACTCTTAAAATACACACATGACGCAAAAAATGATTAAGACATGCTTGAAAATTTGGTGCGTATTCCGACGTATGGTTTATACGCTAAGCATACGTTAGGCATACGCTGAATACGCTAGAGGTACGACAGAGGTACGTTAGTCATAGGTCGAGTACGCCGGCCATACGCTGGCGATACGCTACTCCTACGCTACTCACAGGTTCAACACGGTAAATATACGCACAATTCTGCATTTTCAAGGGCTTTTTGTGCGTGTGAAAATTATTTTATGAATGTTCTTACGCAGCTCATACGTTTCTCTCATACGCAATAGTGTGACAGGGCCATAACACTGTGTAACCTTACCTGTTGTACGTACATACCCCTTGCAGGCTCACTACCACGGTTATCACCCGTCATTGCTAGGCATTCACGCTCATGCCACACAGCTGTCATGCATATCTGTCATGCATATCTATGATGGTGGTGTTGTCAGCGGTACTTCATTGAGTCTCTATTTCCATGACAGGAACTTTTCATGCTCATGCCACACAGCTGTCATGCCACACAGCTGTCATGCATATCTATGATGGTGGTGTTGTCAGCGGTACTTCATTGAGTCTCTATTTCCATGACAGGAACTTTTCATGCTCATGCCACACAGCTGTCATGCCACACAGCTGTCATGCATATCTATGATGGTGGTGTTGTCAGCGGTACTTCATTGAGTCTCTATTTCCATGACAGAACTTTTCACGCTCATGCCACACAGCTGTCATGCATGCCTAGGATGGTGGTGCTATCAGCAGTACTTCATTGAGTCTGTATCTTCATGACAGGAACTTGGGACCAACAGCACAGTGCAGGAGGAAGTGGAGGAGGACACAGAGGCGTCCGTGGCAACCATGAAGAGGGAAGTGGAAGTTAAGATCAACCAGCTAGAAGCTCGCACTCAAGAGCTCAAGGAATCCAGAACCGATCTTGAAACTCAGCTCTTACAGATTAGTGATGTGAAGGCCCAGCTGGAGGAGAGAGTGCTGTCCCTGACCCAAGACAAGGAGGACAGGAGCAGGGAAATAGAGGTCATGACAAGGGAGACAGGTGAATTAGAGGTGCAATTAAGGACTGCACAAACAGTTGGAGAGGAACTAGAGAGTAAGCTGACGGAACTGGAAACTGTTCATGCCAGCTTGAAGGAGGACAGGAGCAGGGAAATAGAGGTCATGACAAGGGAGAAAGGTGAATTAGAGGTGCAATTAAGCACTGCACAAACAGTTGGAGAGGAACTAGAGAGTAAGCTGACGGAACTGGAAACTGTTCATGCCAGCTTGAAGGAGGACAGGAGCAGGGAAATAGAGGTCATGACAAGGGAGAAAGGTGAATTAGAGGTGCAATTAAGCACTGCACAAACAGTTGGAGAGGAACTAGAGAGTAAGCTGACAGAACTGGAAACTGTTCATGCCAGCTTGAAGGAAGAGCATCAAAAGCTTATCAAGTGTAAATTATTGATGGAGGAGAAAATTAAGACCAATGCACAAAGTCTGCTGGAGTTTGAGAAGAAAGTGGCTGAGTTGAAGGATTATTCTATTAATGAAGCAACAGTTTATTCAGGCGAGATAACAGCTCTGAAGGAAGTGAAGGAGAGGCTTGCCAACCACTTAGAGCGGAGTCATCAAGAAAACACCGGCCTCAAAACAAACCTTGAAGAAATGGAAAAGGAAAAAGAAATGTTTATGAAAGACCTAGTAGAAAAAGACACAAGCTTAACAAATCTGGAACAAAAGAGTGCAGAATTGGGTGAAAAAGTCAGTCATATTATGCGAGAGAATGTTAGTCTTGGCGAGGACGTTGCCCGGACCAAAGGTGAAAAGGAGTTGCTGAACAGACAGATTAATGAGAGTCTTGCCGAGGCAGACCGCGAGAAAGAGGCTTTGTCACAAGAATTACAGCATTTCAAGCAGGAAAATGAAAGAATTAATAACGAATTCAACCAAACTAAATTACAAAAGGAGACTGAAAACAAAAGACTTGTAACTCTGGAGAGAGAAAATGCGGAACTGAAGTCAGAGAAAGACAAACTCAATTTAGAGCTTACGCAGTCCAAGGCAAATATTTCTAGAATCAGCGAGCAAGCTTTTGCAGAACTTACTCTTGCTAATGAAAAAATGGAGAAATTACAGAGTGACTGGGCCAAGCAGATGGAAGAGAAAGTTGCCACCAATGATGACCTCAGTAAACAAGTCTCTGAGCTCAATGAAAAGTTGGTCAAAACATCAAGTGAGTACGAGCAGAAAATAAATGATTTCAGCCGGAAATCTGACGCCTACAATGAGGAACTACAACTTGTCAAATCTCAGCTGCAGGAAAAGAATGAACAGCTGCAGGAGTGCCTGTCTAAGCTCAGTAGTTTGGATGAAGTCAATGAGACATTAAAGGAGCAGTCAGAGAAGGCTAGAAATGACTTGCTAACTAAAGAAACAGAAATACAGAGTGAGTGCAATAGACTGCAAAGCTCAAACTCTCAAGTAAAGGAAAAAGATGAAAAGATACAGGAATATTTGTCCATGCTCAGTGGTTTGAAGGAAGAAAATAAACAATTGAAGGAAGAAAATAGCCAAGTGAAGGAAGAAAATAGCCAAGTGAAGGAAGAAAATAGCCAAGTGAAGGAAGAAAATAGCCAAGTGAAGGAAGAAAATAGCCAATTGAAGGAAGAAAATAGCCAAGTGAAGGAAGAAAATAGCCAAGTGAAGGAAGAAAATAGCCAAGTGAAGGAAGAAAATAGCCAATTGAAGGAAGAAAATAGCCAAGTGAAGGAAGAAAATAGCCAATTGAAGGAAGAAAATAGCCAAGTGAAGGAAGAAAATAGCCAAGTGAAGGAAGAAAATAGCCAAGTGAAGGAAGAAAATAGCCAAGTGCAGGAAGAAAATAGCCAAGTGAAGGAAGTAAATAGCCAATTGAAGGAAGAAAATAGCCAATTGAAGGAAGAAAATAGCCAAGTGAAGGAAGAAAATAGCCAATTGAAGGAAGAAAATAGCCAAGTGAAGGAAGAAAATAGCCAATTGAAGGAAGAAAATAGCCAATTGAAGGAAGAAAATAGCCAAGTGAAGGAAGAAAATAGCCAAGTGAAGGAACAGTTGGAGAAAACCAGAAACGAGTCACAAACAAGAGCAGAAGAAATGCAGAGTGCGTGCGAACACCTCAGGAGAGAGAACGAAGAATTGAATGCCCGAGTAGTGGAAGTGGAGGCTTCGCTAGACAGTCTTGAAGCTGAGCTGACTGCTGTTGGGGAGGAGAAGAGACAGTGTGAGGCTCAGCTGCAGACCCTGACAGCCGAGAAGACTAGACACCAGGAGGAACTACAGGCACTGGAAAGCCATCTTGGTCAACTGAAAAAAGAATTTGACAATAAAGAGAAAAATATACATGTTTTAAGGGAGAAAAGTGCACTGAGTCAAGAAGAATATGGCAAAGTCAAGGAAGAAATGGCCAAACTTACGGAAACATTTGAAGCCGAGATGAGGACGGCCAAAGACAGCTATGCCAAACTGAAGCAGAATTACCAGGACGTCAACAAGGAACGGGAAGAGGACTTGGCCCATCAAAACCAACAAAACACGGAGCTGAAAAGTAAGTTGTTGGACACTTCAAAACAATTCTACGACATGCAAACGGCAATCAAGCAAAAAAATGAAAAGATTGAAAACCTCCTCCATGAAAAGAAAGTCATGCTGTCTGAGCTAGAAAAGAAAGTAGAGGATTTGCAGGATGAATTGAAGGAAAAAGAAACTTTTTTGAAAGTGAAGACAGCTGAGTTTGCGTCCAAGGTGGAGGAGTTGGAGGCCCAGATGAGCGGCAATGAAGAAGACCTGAGGAAGAAAGTGGAGGAAAGTTTTCAAGAGAAGCACCGCCTGGAGCTGCGCCTGGCCCAGCTATCCCACCACTTGACAGAGAAAGACGAGCTGGCAGTAAGGCAGGTAAGAGATGGTCCAAAACTTTGATCAATATTGCCTATCATTATTATAGACGTACAGTGAGGCCCCTCATGTGTGCATTATTTTAACCCCTTCACGCCCAGAGCTTGCCATTAATATACAAAATTGTCTGTTGTTAGCCATGAAATTTCGAAAAGTAGTTTAACCCCTTGAGGCCCAGAACGTAATTTCCATTGTAATTTGACTACCATAAGATGCTTTTTAGTGAATATAAGCAATATTTTAATAGATATGACCTGTTTAGTATCCTTGTCCACTAGTTAATTTTGTATATTCAGTTACTTTTCATAATTTTATGGCTAACAACAGACGATTTGATATAGCCAAGGAAAGATCTGGGTGTGAAGGGTTAATATACCAAATGAGTTAGTGGACGAGGATACTAAACAGGTCATATCTATAAAATATTGCTTATATTAACTAAAAATCATCTAATGGCACCCAAAACAATGGAAATTATGCTCTGGGCCTCAAGGGGTTACATGTTTGAGGGGTGTGCAGCTGTTATCCTGGCGTTGCTTTCCTTTGACCTTTGACCGTTG
The DNA here is from genome assembly GCA_016584305.1 of Chionoecetes opilio. Lineage (NCBI taxonomy): Eukaryota > Metazoa > Arthropoda > Malacostraca > Decapoda > Majidae > Chionoecetes > Chionoecetes opilio. Next base: position 54,727 of record JACEEZ010026277.1, on the reverse strand, counting down.
ACCCCACAGGCAGAGGAGGCAGAGCGGCAGCTGACACAGGTGCAGCAGCAGTTTGCCGAGGAGAAGCAGCAGCTGGAGGCCAAGTGGGAACACAGGCTGAGGTAAGCACAAACAACAGTCTGCCTTTGTTGATCTCTCTCTCTCCCTTTCATAGAGATATTTTTTATTCTTTTAGAACATAAGAACATAAGGAAGCTACAAGAGGCTGGGAGACCTACACGTGGTAGTTCCTGTTACCTAACACTACCTACATCCACCTTTCATCCCCATCCATGAACCTATCCAGTCTCCTTTTAAAGCTCCCTAATGACTCCGCACTAACTACCTGTCTACTGAGTCCATTCCAATCATTCACCACCCTATTTGTGAACCAGTTTTTCCCTATTTTTTTTTAAATCTACGGTTTTCCAGCTTGAATCCGTTACTTCTTGTTCTACCCTGGTTAATAGCCGTAAGAACTTTTCCTACCTCGCCTTTATTAAATCCCTTTATCCACTTAAAAACTTCTATCAGATCGCCCCTTACTCTGCGTCTCTCGAGTGAGTGTAACTTTAATAGCTTCAATCTCTTCTCATAACTATTTTATTTTTACGTTAAAGCCTATATTGCCTGTAGGCTATTATGGTCTTCCTTGAGGGCTCAGGTGGTTGGGCCTGCATATTCTGGAGGGTAGATAGATATATAGATAGATAAGGAGATAGATAGATATTGATATACAGTAGGTGGTTGGCCCTGCACACTCTGGACGGTAGATAGATATATAGATAGATAAGGAGATAGATAGATATTGATATACAGTAAACCCTCACTTTAACCAACCAATTAAGGGGGAAGGAGGTGACGTTTTACAGTAAACTCTCGCTCTAATGGACGGTTTGATCCAAGCCAGTCAGATTAGGCAAGGCTACCGTAGATAACACTATAGTCGCCAGTCACTTGCCACTGCACTAATGTCGCCAGGCACAATATATTACAAATTTTAGCATCACTACAGACTTTTATGTGCCACTGAAGATGATACACAGTAGTTTATATTATGTACATCACACTACATGTCTTCAGTGGCACATAAAAGTCTGTAGTGATGCTAAAATTTGTAATATATTGTGCCTGGCGACATTAGTGCAGTGGCAAGTGACTGGCGACTATAGTGTTATCTACGGTACATCCTATTCTTGAGGTAAGGATGGAATATATTGAAGAGAAGTCTTGATGTGAAATTATTCTTATGGCCATTCTATTGTTCCATGGTATTTGTTCTATATATTCCATTGTTTCCATGGCAATGATCTGCCACTCAAAGGCAGTGCATTTTTTAAGCAAATATTACTGGGCGACATTCTTCGGATAGCCAGAAAGGTAAAGGCCTACCTGTTAAAATATAGTTTTTTGGATACATCAACTTCACCCTTTTGTATGTTGTGTATAAATAAAGATCCTATGCAGTAATAAGAATGCACTTCTGGATCTAACACACACAGATAAGATGAACTATTGTATCCAGGAAGGAATTTATGAACAAATGTCTTGTCGCCCAGTAGCTTAAAATTGTTCTTACTGGGCGACAGTTTTCCATCACTGGGAGACATTTTGGTCGCCCAGTTGTGATTTAAAAAAATACACTGCAAAGGCATGCGTATTTCTTTCAGTAAGACATCAACTTATACTTTGCAGAAATCATGGCTTTGCAGATTCACTGAGTGCAAATAGCCGTCATGTTACCTTACTCAACATGATAAAGATCTCGTATGTATGTGTGTGTGTGTGTGTGTGTGTGTGTGTGTGTGTGTGTGTGCCCAGCCACTAACCTTGCCTGTGTCTGGAGTGTTAACCAGCAGCCTGGCTCGTGACAGCCTTAGGCAAGAACATTTGGAGTTAATAATAATATTAATTCTCAGGGACGACATCTCACTCTATTTTTTTTCTCTCTCTCTGGAAAAGAAAAATATTTATTCTCTACCCTTGGACTACATTCTCTCTCTCTCTCTCTCTCTCTCTCTCTCTCTCTCTCTCTCTCTCTCTCTCTCTCTCTCTCTCTCTCTCTCTCTCTCTCTCTCTCTCTCTCTCTCTCTCTCTCTCTCTCTCTCTCTCTCTCTCTCTCTCTCTCTCTCTCTCTCTCTCTCTCTCTCTCTCTCTCTCTCTCTCTCACATTGTTTGTTATGTATCTGTTTCTTCCTATTTCTTTCTTTTCTAATGAACATTTTCAGTGCACTGTACTCAAAAAAGTCTTGTGTTGCAAGTCTTTCCATGTATATACCAGTGTATTGAGGATGTATTTTTCTACTAAAACATATTACAATTCACAACATTTCAAGTAGTGAGTGTTTCTGTTGTTATCATCTAGTAACTCACCCCAAATTATTTCTTTAAAGTACTTTCTTAACTCTTTGTAGTTGTGTGTGTGCATGTGTGTGTGTGTGTGTGTGTGTGTGTGTGTGTGTGTGTGTGTGTGTGTGTGTGTGTGTGTGTGCGCGCGTGTGTGCGTGTGTGCGTGTGTGTGTGTGTTTGCCCTGAGCTCTGGGGATGCCATGCCGGTGTGGCTATTCTTGTCTTGGCCACCAGCCAGCCCCACCCATGGCTTAGTGTCTCATATCCCTCATAACCCTCACACACACACACACATACACACACACACACACACACACACACACACACACACACAACACACACAACACACACACACACAACACACACACCACACAACACACACACACACACACACACACACACACACACACACACACACACACACACACACACACACACACACACACACACACACACACACACACACCACACACAAACACACACACACACACACACACACAACCACACACACACACACACACACACACACACACACACACACACACACACACACACACACACACACACACACACGACCTGGGAGTGATAATAGAAGAAAACCTACAACCAGAAAAACATATCAATACAATATTTGGAGATACCTAGAGGATGGTAAGGAATATTAGAGTGGCATTTCATTACATGGACACAAATATGATGAGACAGATAATTACTACAATGATCCGACCAAAAATGGACTATGCTGCCATTGAGTGGTCCCTATATAAAAAGAAGCATGTGAAAATGTTGGAGAGGTTACAGAGAATGGCAACACAGATGGTACCAGAGCTAGAAGAACTGACTTATGAGGGAAGGTTGAGAGAGATAAAGTTACCAACACTCGAGCAGAGAAGGGAGAGGAGACTTAACCCCTTCACGCCCAAATCTTTCCTTGGCTATATAAAATCGTCGGATGTCAGCCATAAAATTACAAAAACTAACTTAATATACCAAATTAGTCAGTGAACAAGGATACTAAGCAGGTCATAGCTATAAAACATTGCTTATATTCACAAAAAATCGTCAAATGATACCCAAATTACAATGGAAATTACGTTCTGGGCCCCAAGGGTTAATAACAATTTTCAAACTGATAGCAAAGATGGAAGAAACAGTCAATGAGAGACTACTGACTCGGAAACAAAGAGAAGGTCGATACACAAGAGCACATACAAAATAACTAGGAAAAGGTACATGCCTGAACAGCATAAAGAAGTACAGCTTCCCTCATAGCAATGTAGAAGTTTGGAATGGACTAAATGAGGAGGTGATATCGACAAAGAATGTGCATCTATTGAAAGAAAGACTGGATAAGTGTAGATACGCATTAGAGTGGAGCCACTCTTAGCCCCTTCACGCCCAGATATTTCCTCGGCTATATAAAATTGTCTGTTGTCGAGCCATAAAATTACGAAAAGTAACTGAATATACCAAATTAGTTAGTGGACAAGGATACTAAACAGGTCATAGCTATAAAATAATGCTTATAGTCACTAAAAATTGTCTAATGGCACCCAAATTACAATGGAAATTACGTTCTGGGCCTCAAGGGGTTAAGCACTGAAGGAAGAGAAAGGGTGTAAGTGTATGTCTTAACTTGCTACTTATTATTAGAGATCTACAAGTGTGGCCTTCAGACAGGGAAGCTATTTATGTGTGTGTGTGTGTGTGTGTGTGTGTGTGTGTGTGTGTGTGTGTGTGTGTGTGTGTGTGTGTGTGTGTATTTGATGCCAGAAGGGAATACTACAGTTCTTCTAAATTTCAGTTGTATTTTATCATAGTTAACCATATTATCAGGTAAACATAGTCATCATTTTAAGCATGAGACCTTATGATAGAATGGAATTTTTGCCTCGTTAAAAAGAATAGACTATAGGTGGTGGTGTACGAAGTGATGTGTCTTGGCACTCTGCTGGGCTTTCAAGGCTTAGACACACACACACACAACACACACACACACACACACACACACACACACACACACACACACACACACACACACACATACACACATACACACATACACATACACACACACATACACTACACACACACACACACACACTTGAGGTTACGTGGGGTGACCTAGATCTCCTAACAATCTCTCATGTGCATGTAGAAACTAGATCATTGTATGTACTAGTAGTAGTGTGTCTTGTGACTTGAGTTTGATACTTTTTTATATACTTCATAGTTCTGTCTTTGCATCTCAAGGATACTTAAAATTTTTAGTATTATTTATGAGGAGAACAGTAGAGGTGGTGGTGGCTGTGTTGGCAATGTGTTCTTGCCACTATTTGTGGAGATGTTACACTTGCTGCTCGGCCAAACTTCATCCCATTTGCCCGAGGAAGCTCGATCCTCCGGCAGAAATACAACACTGTTTATTGAGTCCATGGAGTATTTATTGCAAGGCCAGGAGTGTTATGCTGCAAGATGGGTGTCAATATCTGGGTGTTGATGGGGTATTGCAAGGCCAGGAGTGTTATGCTGCAAGATGGGTGTCAATATCTGGGTGTTGATGGGGTATTGCAAGGCCAGGAGTGTTATGCTGCAAGATGGGTGTCAATATCTGGGTGTTGATGGGGTATTGCAAGGCTAGGAGTGTTATGCTGCAAGATGGGTGTCAATATCTGGGTGTTGATGGGGTATTGCAAGGCTAGGAGTGTTATGCTGCAAGATGGGTGTCAATATCTGGGTGTTGATGGGGTATTGCAAGGCTAGGAGTGTTATGCTGCAAGATGGGTGTCAATATCTGGGTGTTGATGGGGTATTGCAAGGCTAGGAGTGTTATGCTGCAAGATGGGTGTCAATATCTGGGTGTTGATGGGGTATTGCAAGGCTAGGAGTGTTATGCTGCAAGATGGGTGTCAATATCTGGGTGTTGATGGGGTATTGCAAGGCTAGGAGTGTTATGCTGCAAGATGGGTGTCAATATCTGGGTGTTGATGGGGTATTGCAAGGCCAGGAGTGTTATGCTGCAAGATGGGTGTCAATATCTGGGTGTTGATGGGGTATTGCAAGGCCAGGAGTGTTATGCTGCAAGATGGGTGTCAATATCTGGGTGTTGATGGGGTATTGCAAGGCAGGAGTGTTATGCTGCAAGATGGGTGTCAATATCTGGGTGTTGATGGGGTATTGCAAGGCCTAGGAGTGTTATGCTGCAAGATGGGTGTCAATATCTGGGTGTTGATGGGGTATTGCAAGGCCAGGAGTGTTATGCTGCAAGATGGGTGTCAATATCTGGGTGTTGATGGGGTATTGCAAGGCCAGGAGTGTTATGCTGCAAGATGGGTGTCAATATCTGGGTGTTGATGGGGTATTGCAAGGCTAGGAGTGTTATGCTGCAAGATGGGTGTCAATATCTGGGTGTTGATGGGGTATTGCAAGGCCAGGAGTGTTATGCTGCAAGATGGGTGTCAATATCTGGGTGTTGATGGGGTATTGCAAGGCTAGGAGTGTTATGCTGCAAGATGGGTGTCAATATCTGGGTGTTGATGGGGTATTGCAAGGCTAGGAGTGTTATGCTGCAAGATGGGTGTCAATATCTGGGTGTTGATGGGGTATTGCAAGGCAGGAGTGTTATGCTGCAAGATGGGTGTCAATATCTGGGTGTTGATGGGGTATTGCAAGGCAGGAGTGTTATGCTGCAAGATGGGTGTCAATATCTGGGTGTTGATGGGGTATTGCAAGGCTAGGAGTGTTATGCTGCAAGATGGGTGTCAATATCTGGGTGTTGATGGGGTATTGCAAGGCCAGGAGTGTTATGCTGCAAGATGGGTGTCAATATCTGGGTGTTGATGGGGTATTGCAAGGCTAGGAGTGTTATGCTGCAAGATGGGTGTCAATATCTGGGTGTTGATGGGGTATTGCAAGGCCAGGAGTGTTATGCTGCAAGATGGGTGTCAATATCTGGGTGTTGATGGGGTATTGCAAGGCCAGGAGTGTTATGCTGCAAGATGGGTGTCAATATCTGGGTGTTGATGGGGTATTGCAAGGCCAGGAGTGTTATGCTGCAAGATGGGTGTCAATATTTGTGCCATAAGGTATTTTGAATGGCAGGTGTGAACTGGACCAACTCAAGAAGCACCAAGAAGAGGCCTTGATGAGCGGGACGCAGGAGGCGAGCCGGTCCCACCAGGCTGCCTTGGCCGCCGCCCAGAGTGGCCACCGTCACTCTGTTGCCACCAGGGATGCCACCATTGCCGCCTTGAAGGATGAAGGGGACCAGCAGCGGGAGGAGCTGCAGGCCTGGCAGCTCAATTACCAGGACTTGGAGAGCCAGCTGGCAGAGGCCAAGTGTCAGGTGAGCCCTTACTCTTAAGGACCACTTCATAGGCCTTCCTGATTTGATCGTAATGCCTTCATCCCCAGATCTTTCCTTTGCTATACAAAAATTGTATGTTGTCAGCCATAAAATTACAAAAACTAAGTAAATAAACCAAATTAGTTAGTGGACAAGGATACTAAACAGGTCATATCTATATAAACATTGCTTATATTCATAAAAAAAACATCTAATGGTGGTCAAATTACAATGGAAATTACATCCTGGGCCTCAAGGGGCTAATATATCTATTTTTACTGATGGTTTTTTTTTGTGCTGAGATTGACTACCATTTCAGCACTCCTTGCCTAGGCAGGACATTATTGTGACTTGTATCTTGTTGAAGAGAATGTTGGTGATGCTTGATGCTAAATATAGCATGTGGGGTAAGGTGAGTGAGGCTGGTGTTGGCGGTGGGCCAGGGCCGCGGGGCACTGGGCCCGGCCAGCACAGGTGCCGCCAGTCGAGAGGAGGACGTCCGTAGAGGGGGAAGGTGCATCACTGCCAGGCTGGAACGGCACGCCCCTTGGCTCTCCTGGCACCAGTCACACCCACGGCTCTGAGGAGCACGAGTACTACCAGGGTCAGCGTGCAGCACAAACGGCTTCCCAGCCATGGCAGACTCCAAACAAATCATTGAGCTGGAGGTGAAACAAGTGCAGGAACAACTCATCAAGCTGATCCAAGAACGAAAGAATCTTCAGGAGGAATTTGAGCAGCTGACTGGAAGCAGCCACCAACTTCTGCAGGAAATTCAAGAAGACCCAACCAGTGCCAGTGAGAGGAAGCTGCACAAGTATGAAGCTGAGAAGAGAAGAATTGAAGAGAAACTGGAAGTCTTGGAAAGTGAAATCTCAGAAAAAGCTAAGAGGATAACTCTCCTGGATTCGAAGGCCGGTCTTTTCTTGCAACAAGTGAGCACACCACCACTAAGTAATAACCTCTCTAACATCGACGGCCAGGCGGAGGTTGACGTTGCCGGCGACGAAGGTATTGGCAGTGCAGTGACTGTTGGGGCCGGAGGAAGGTGTGATGAGGGTGCTAGAGATGGGGCTCGGCAGGTTGTCGTCAAGTGCAGCCAAGGGATGGATCTGGAGGTAAGCCAGGCGGCGGGGGAAGGCCGTCAAGCCACACATGGGCAGCAGCATGAGGTACAAGAGTGTGATCACGCTGACACACTGGATGCAAACAAAGTTGAATCTGGTAATGTTAGACCCGAGGTGAATGGGGTCACATCACCAGAAATTGAGGTCACATCACCAGAAATAGAGGTCACATCACCAGAAATCGCAGGTCACCTTGTGCACGAAGACACCATTCTTGCAGCGGCGGCGGAAGGGACGCCCGGACACAAGGACGCCGGAGCCGGAGAGACGACGGGCACGGCAGAATCAGAACCAACGGGAGGGGAGGAAAAGTGTGAGGGACAAGAAAACCTTATCATGACGAATGTAAGATCAGAATTGAAAAGTGTTGTATCAGTGGATGATAAGCAAAGCTGTTTAGGTGACACCGTGGTTGAAGATGAAAAGGCTAAAGGCCCTGCCACTCCGGAACCCTTGGAGAATGGCGTGAGTGATCAAGAAAAAGAGTTGAATGAAAGTGAAGTTCCGTCACACACACAGGTCGGCGAGACGCTGGGAGACTCTCAAGAAGCTCAGCCGACCACCGGCAATGAAGCTCAAGCTGTAGATGTTCCTGAAGGTGCCTCAGGTGCTCAGACTGGCCAGGAAGGTACACACGCAGGGGTTGAGGTGACCAGTGCAGGTAAGCAGAGTAGTGATAGCAGCACTCCAGTGGGGGAAGGAGTAGGCGACCAGGTGACGTCCCTCTCCGTGCTGGTGGCAGAGCTGCGCCGCGTCAAGGATGACATGGGCAAGTGCATGACAGTCAAGGAGCATTCGTTCGTTGATCTGGAGGATCAGCTGCAGGCTGCCAACAGGGAGGTGTCCTCCCTCAAGGCTTCCATGGCACTCCTATCCAAAGACTTGCAAGATAAAAAGCAAAGCTATCGGGCTCTAGAAGAAGAAAATAAGAAGAAGAAAATGGATATTGAATTGAAGCTTGGTGAGGTTCAGGAGGTTGCCAATAAGTGCACCATGCTGAGTGAAGAAAAGGTTGATTTGTTGCGCAAGATGGAAGTGTTGGAGATTATGATGACTGAGTATCGCACCGAGATCGAGATGTTGGTCGGGGAGAAGAATCAGATGGAGCAGCAGACCAAGCAGCTGTTAGCCGCCAGGACGGCGACCTCCACAGCCGAGGCAGAAATAGATTCCCGAACCAGTGTGGAGGACAAAGAGAGGGAGATTGAGGAGCTGGTGGAGAAGATACAAAGCATGGAGAAGGAAATGAAGGACTTAAATGATAAACTGAAAGTCACCAATAGACATTTGAAGGTGATGGCTCGTGAAAGGGAGTACAAACAGAGAGAGTGTGAGATCCTCAAGCACAAGGTCGAGATGGTTGAGCTTAAGATGTGTGAGCTTCAAGGAACCTTTGACATGCTGATGAAGGCCGTCATGGTGGAACGGGATGACCTGATCAAGGAGATGGACGTGAAGAACGGTCAGATCGACGACCTGGAACAGACGGTGGTCCGCCTCAAGGAGACCCACGAGCAGGAGCTTGAGAACGTGCTCTATGAGAAGAGACTGAGCGATGAGGAAATTGTGAGGTACAAATCAGGGGAACTCAGAACACCGGGAATGTTGGAAAAAGAACTTGAGACAGCAAAACAGAATGAATGCTTGGAGAAAAAGCTGAGAGAAAAAACTACTGAGGCCGAAAGTCTTGAGAAGAAGGTGAAGACTGTCCATGACGACATGACAGACTTTGTCAACTCCCTCAAGGATGAAATGTCTCGCTATAGGGACGACAGCCACAAACTTCTGCAGGAAAAGACAAATCTTGCCGAAACCTTTAGTTCATTGCAAGAAGAACACAAGGAATTGCAAAGGAAACATCAGAATTCAGAAAAATCTTTTGAGGAGCTGGAGAAAGTAAGCCAAGAGAAGTCTGTGACCATGGGATCCTTAAAGATCCAGCTGGAAGATGTGCAGAAACAGCTGGAGAATGTCACCGCCAAGACCCTGAGTGTGAGCAGCGAGATGCTGAAGAAGGCGGAGGAGAGTCGCGAGGAGCTGTGTGCGCGGGAAGCCACCATCCAGGAGCTCACCGTCACCCTCACCAACAACCAGAAACAGTCCATGGAGAACTACAACGCACTCCAGCAAGACATGAATTCTCTTCAGGCAAAATTAAAAACCTCCCTTGAAGAACACAAGAAGCAACAAAAAGAGCTTGAAGAAAGACTGAAACTTTCAGAGAAGGAGAAGGTGAAGGAGCTCAATGCTCTGCAAGAAGAAACTAAATCATTAAAGGCAGAATTAAGTGGCAAGAATGAGAAATTGCAGACCGCCAAGCAGCGTAAGCCTGCTAAGGGTACAGAAGCTCAAATGGAAAAAGATAAAGAGATTGAAGCTTTGAATAAGAAGGTAGAAGAGCTCACTAAATCCCTAGCATCAAGCCAAGAAGCTACACAAGGCAAGGAAGCCAAATCAAGCCAAGAAGCTTCACAAGGCAAAGAAGCCAAATCAAGCCAAGAAGCTTCACAAGGCAAGGAAGCCAAATCAAGCCAAGAAGCTTCACAAGGCAAGGAAGCCAAGACTGCCGCAGACACCGATGGCGTTCACCTCCACCAACAAATCAAAGACCTCACTGCAGAACTCGCTACTCACAAAAGAAATGAATCGGGAAGTGAAGCCTCCAAGAATCAAGAGGACTTTGAAGCCTCTATTGACACCAAGGAAAAAAAGATACAGCTTCTGGAGTCTAAAGTGAGTGACTTGGAGATGTGTCTGGCCAACAAGAGTGGCTACATCACACAGCTGGAAGACAGGCTGAAGGACTCGCCGCAGATCCCCAACAGTGCCGAAGCCCACCTGGCACAGATCAATCAGCTGAGCGCCGACATCTCAAAGTTCAAAGAGGAGCTGAAGCAAACGTACGAAGAATGCAAAGCTCTGAAGAATACCGTCAGCCAGTTAGAGAATGACAAAAAAAGTATTGAAGATGAGAAGGCAAAGATTGTCGAGGAATATGAAAGCAAATTACGGCTTTCCAACGGCGGTGCGGAGCAGGCCGAGGCGCTGCTGGAACAAAAAAAAAACTCGGTTGAGAGATTAGAATTAGAACTTAGAAGCAGTAGTGGTAGGTATTTAGAAGAGGTTGCTAAGTTAGAAAGCAATCACATAGGTAGGATAGCTGAGTTAGTTAAGCTTCATAGACATAAAGTAGAAGTATTAAAGGCAGGCAATGCAGCAAAAGTCAGTGAATTACTGGTTCACATTCATACACTTAATGATGATAAAATATCTCTAGAAAATAGACTTAAAATTTCTACCCTGGAACAAGTTGACAGTTGCACGAGTAGCTTGCTCCAGGAGAGAGACAGTCTCATGGCCAAGGTTGCCGCCCTGGAGCACACCTGTACATTACTACAACAACAAATACTACACATTGAGGAAGAAAAAAAAACTTTGAATAACAGCTTCAAAGAGGAGCAAATCATGATCATGGAAATGCAGTCCCAAATGGTGGCCGATTCGGAGAAACTTATTCTTGAATTGGAAGTAAAAAAGAGTAGCTTAGAGAAACAAATTGAAGCCATGGAATTACTATGTACACAACAGTCCCGGACATTATTAGATTATGAAAAGAAAATCTTGTATCTTGAACACCAAAACACTATATTTGCCAAGGAAAATGAAAAATATTTTGATGAAAATAAGAAACTGAAAACTGTGATTGAGAAGGCAGTGTTCAGGATTGACATGAGTGAGGCACAACCTGAAATGACCCAGAAACCAGGAACTCAAGCCACTCACTCAGCAGGCTCTTGGAAGGCTGACCACCTGGATGACGTACACACAGACGCACTCCAGGCAGAAACACACAGTGGTCCAACGCAGCTCAAAGTGTTCCAGAAAGATCTGTTTGGGGGAGTGCAAGGCCATGCTTATGATGAGAAGAAAGCAATCCTTGACTACGAGGACCAGATATCCTCGCTGATAGCCAACCACCACGAGCAGATGAGCTCACTCAACACAAAGTATGAAGCCAAACGCGTGGAAGAAAAGGCAGAATTTGGCCGCGTTCTGGTAGCAAAAATTGATCATTACGACAAACAGGTTGTCTCTCAGGACGAAGAGATAAATGGCTTGAAGACTGATATTGCCAAACTACAAATGGAAATTTATGACAAAGTTAAAATCATAGAGGAGCTTGAAGGCAGCCTGGATGACATGGCCTTGACGAGTGCTGCTTTAAGGGGGCAGGTGGATGACTTAAAGGTGGCCATCACCCGCGCCAGCACCAGCACCAGCACCAGCCAGTCCTGCCTCGACTTCCTCCATGCAGAGTACGAGACCAGAATGCAGCACATTCAGGAACACTACGAGGCTCGGCTCAACGCTCTACAATCTTGTTTGCCAGGAACCGACGTCGAGTTGCAGGCGGTCGCTTGTGCCTCGCCGTCGGAAGAATCTGAATATTCTATTGAACTGTCATGCCTTCGACCATTTTTGCAAGGTCAGTCCCCTGTAGAATTTAGGTCACAGTCTGCCCAGGAGTGCAGCCTGGTTGTGTGTAGTGAGGTCAGGGGTCAAGCCTCAAGTGTGACCAGCTTCCTCCTTCCCACATGCTCCCCGGATAGCAACAAGCGTGAAATTCAGTCAAGTTTAATCTCGGATGGAAAGGGTGGAGGCAGCTCTCCTTCACTTCATTCCCAAATCAGAAAGAAATCAATACTAAAAGCAAAAAGTAAATGCAAATTGAACGGCTCCGTCCGTCACATCGTGCTCGATTCGGCTTCAAGATCGGAACTACGGATTTTGAAGTCAAGTCTCGGACATAGAGAACATAGAGAAGAGCGGAACACCGACGCCACATCCCGGGCATCGGCAACACCACCCTTCACGGCACAAACCACATCCCTAACCACATCTGTACTTCACTCATGCAAGCCAGTCATGTCTCCTCAGTCAAGGCAGATTCAAGCCAGTACTGAGCAGCATCTTACCCCAGGCACTGCTGATCAAGCCACTGCCATACTCTCTGCTATGGGGGCAGTACCGAAACCTCCATGTCCAGCCTCCACCAAGCTCAAGCCCTCCCTTTGCTTACAATCAGAGGCTGGTAGTCACAAGGGGGCACCTCCAGAGCCTGGCAGTAGCACCATCACCGCCCTCTCCAGCACCACTCACCCCTCTCGCCTCGACCCCAACACCACCGCACATGACAAGTATCGTATCAAATTGGAACTGTCGGCGTGTTGCGTACCTAGTGCAATAATAGCTGACCGGGGACGGGATCGCGATTCTGAGACCTCGGCAACACCCTCCCTACCCTTCCTATCCTCCCTTTTTATGTCATCTTTAGACAGCTGATTAAATTGAATTACTGATGGTAGATTGAGAGGTATTTTGAGTGTGTTTACATTTAGTTGTCTTTCTGTTTACTCACTAACCACTCACTACCGTAGATAACACTATAGTCACCAGTCACTTGCCACTGCACTAATGTCGCCAGGCACAATATATTACGAATTATAGCATCACTACTGATTTGTATGTGCCACTGAAGATGATGCACAGTAGTTTATATTATGTACATCACACTACATGTCTTCAGTGGCACATACAAGACTCTAGTGATGCTAAAATTCGTAATATATTGTGCCTGGCGACATTAGTGCAGTGGCAAGTGACTGGTGGCTATAGTGTTATCTACGGTGAATCTTGCATGTGCTGGATCTGTTATTATGACTGGTGCTGTTTGAGGCGTAGTAGCCATTTCTTTCCATAAAACATAACAGTGTATGAATGGAAAACTTGGAATGGATATGTTTTATTAGTGTAATTATCCTGTGAATGTTGAATGTTCTTGATGTGGAAGTAGCCAATCAAATTTTTTTTTTGTCTCATAAGAACATAAGAAAATAAGGAAGCTACAAGAGGCTGGAAAACCTACACGTGGTAGTTCCTGTTACTTAACACTACCTACATCCACCTTTCATCCCCATCCATGAAATTATCCAGCCTCCTTTTAAAGTTCCCTATTGACTCTGCACTGACTACCTGACGACTGACTCTTGTGTGGTGGTCTCGCCCTTGCAGCTTGTGACCCCACTAAGGAACAGGCTTCAGTGTAGACTAGAGTAGTCCCTTACTCTGCTGTATGGGGACTGGTATTCAGTGGGCTTGCTATTTACCCCACTTAATTAGGCCCTTATCATATAAAAAAGAAAATCAGTTTTCAAGGTGACTAATTTTGTTTTAAGAAATCACCTCAAATATCAAAGAGGTCAGTGCGGAGTCATTAGGGAGCTTTAAAAGGAGGCTGGATAATTTCATGGATGGGAATGAAAGGTAGATGTAGGTAGTGTTCAGTGACAGGAACTACCACGTGTAGGTCTCGTGGCCTCTTGTAGCTTCCTTGTTTTCTTATGTTATTATGTTGTTAAGGACAGACACAGGTGACTTGTTGCAGGGGTGCACTAAATACATTAATGTCAATAATACTATATGAGCCTAGGTACATAAATGACTGTCTGGACTTACTTAACCCCTTGAGGCCCAAAACGTAATTTCCATTGTAATTTGGGTACCATTAGATGATTTTAGTGACTATAAGCAATGTTTTATAGATATAACCTGTTTAGTATCCTTGTCCACTAGGGAATTTGGTATATTTTGTTATTTTTTGTAATTGTATGGCTAACAATGGACATTTAGCATATATAGCTATAGGATATATATGACTATATAGCAAAGGAAAGATCTGGGCGTGAAGGGGTTAAAATGCATGTTATCATTTAAACCTGTTTTTCCTTTTTTCATATTTAACTAAAAAATCACTGATTACATTTTCACATCAATATTAACATTTCAACAAGAGTTCAGGCTGTTGTTTATGAAGAGAATCGATGAATACATATGTGGAAGCTGCAGGAACTACCACGTGTAGGTCTCACGGCCTCTTGTAGCTTCCTTATTTTCTTTATGTTCTTATATTCTTATGTGAGATGTAATACAGTAGGATTAACCTTGTGTAGTGTACATTGAACTGTTATTGAAGTGCCATCCAAAGATTGCAGCATCTTTCTAGGCATGAATTATTAACCCTTCACGCCAAGATCTTGCCTTGGCCTTAAACATTTGTGTGCTTTCCAGCCATAGAATTACGAAAAGTAACTGAAAATACCCAATTAGTTAGTCGACAATGATACTAAACAGGTCATATCTATAAAATATTGCTTATAGTCACTAAAAATCGTCTAATGATACCTAAATTACAATGGAAATTACGTTCTGGGTCTCAAGGGGTTAACATGCAAGACATTCAAACACTTCAGCCTGCATGGCATGTGTACGGATGTCCAGGCTTCACTTTGAAATACATTTGTGTGCCGCTGTTGTTTATTCACAAATAACTGACTGCATGTAACACAGTAATGTTTGTACATCAACACATTAAAGATTTTGAGGCTTTGAATGAATTGTGAAAGAGCTTTGTACACATGTATGAACATTTGAGAGAGATTTGAGATTTGAGAATTTACAGGAACTACCACGTGTAGGCCTCGCGGCCTCTTGTAGCTTCCTTATTTTCTTATGGTAAAAGCAAAAAGTCAAAAGTCAAACAAAATATTTGCCCAACTATAAGCCTAGTCAAATTAACATCATCATAACATCACAAACATCTAGGCAGAGCTCTTTTATTGTGAACATTTTTAAAGAGCTCCCAAAAATATTATACGTACAATGTTGTACATCAATTGCAATAATGACCTAGTTATTGTTCTTATGTTCTTAACCGTGAACCCTTTCCCTCACAACCCAGATTGAAAAGCTTCAGGACTTTGAAGCATGTTTGGATGAGGCTCGTGCACAAGTTAGCGAGGCGACCGCCAAGCGCCTCAGGTTGGAGGAGAGCCTCACGGAGAACCTCGGTGCCGGCGCGACCCTCACGGCACAGATAGACCAACTGCGGCGGCACAACCAGGATCTCCAAGACACTGTTCAATGCCACCACAGGGAGAAAGAAGAGACCGACAAAAGATTAGCAGCGTTGGAGCTCAGTAATGAACGCAGTAAAAACCAGGTAGCGTGTTAAGACTTGTCACTGATGAATGAGACAGAGAGCAAGAATGTTGAGATGTAGGAGCAGGGCCGTTTCTTACTATAGTCTATTTTATTTATTAGGGTCAAAATGCACTAAGGAAGCCACGCCTCCTGCCTCCCCTTCTATTCTACGGGGCAACTGATTGGTGCACTCCTCGTATCATCACTACCAATCACAATATCTTCACTACTTAACAGCGCGTGACCACTGGGCAGAGCAATCTTCACTACAGAGGGTGACAAAATCAAAAATCCCTTTGTAGTGAAGATAGCTCTGTCCAATGGTCACACGCTGTTAAGTAGTGAAGATATTGTGATTGGTAGTGATGATACGAGGAATGCACCAATCAGCTGCCCCGTAGAATAGAGGGGGAGGCAGGGGGCGTGGCTTCCTTACTGCATTTTGACCCTAATAAAAATAATAAACTATACCTGCGAACTATACGGCTGCACAGGGCCCCCGAAGCCACCAAAGGGCCTCCAAGCTGCCATTATTTGCTTTTTTTTTTAATCTAGTCTCTTATCCTCTTCAAGTGCACCAGATTGATGCATTTAAATATTTAAGGCGTGCCCCCGGACCCCCTTAGAGGGCTTGGAATCCCCCCACCATAGTTTTACAAAATAGGGCCCCAAACAGCATTTCACATAGGGCCCCAAACAGCATTTCACATAGGGCCCCAAACAGCATTTCACATAGGGCCCCAAACAGCATTTCACATAGGGCCCCAAACAGCATTTCACATAGGGCCCCAAACAGCATTTCACATAGGGCCCCAAACAGCATTTCACATAGGGCCCCAAACAGCATTTCAAATAGGGCCCCAAACAGCATTTCACATAGGGCCCCAAACAGCATTTCAAATAGGGCCCCAAACAGCATTTCACATAGGGCCCCAAACAGCATTTCACATAGGGCCCCAAACAGCATTTCAAATAGGGCCCCAAACAGCATTTCACATAGGGCCCCAAACAGCATTTCAAATAGGACCCCAAACAGCATTTCACATAGGGCCCCAAACAGCATTTCACATAGGGCCCCAAACAGCATTTCAAATAGGGCCCCAAACAGCATTTCACATAGGGCCCCAAAAGCTAGAAACGGCACTGTGTAGGAGATGTGTTGTCTGCATGATGCTTACTGTTGCAGGTTGTGACTATGGAGCAGTCTCAGAAAGAACTTCAGGAAAGACTAAATACAATGAGCCAGGATAAGGAAAGATTATTACGCCAGTTTGAAGAAGGCTCCACTGAAGGAGTGATTGAAGTGTTGGTCAAGGAGAAGCAAGAATTAGAGGAGAGACTGACCAGAGAGAAGGAGACTCAGCTGCAGGACTACAAGGCAAGGAACAAAGCCCTACAGGAACAGCTGGAAGGCCTTGTAGATGTAAGGTAGGTTAACAGAAGTACAAGACACTTAGACCTTAGTGGTGGTGACTGCATGGGCTGGACGGCTTGAAGGCTGCACTTGGCATGGTCACTGGGGAGCTTAAAAAGGAGGCTAGATAGATTCAGTGTTAACCCCTTCACGGCCAGATTTTCCTTTGCTATAAAACAATTGTATGTTGTCGAGCCATAATATTACAAAAATTAACTTAATATACCAAATTAGTTAGTCGACAATGATACCAAACAGGTCATGTCTATAAAATGTTGCTTATTTTCACTAAAAATTGTCTAATGGCACCCAAATTACATTGGAAATTACGTTCTGGGCCTCAAGGGGTTAAGTATTAAGTAACAGGAACTACCTCGTGTAGGGCTCACGGCCTCTTGTAGCTTCCTTGTTTTCTTATGTTCTTCTTATGTTGTTATGTGTTGAGAAGTGCAATGATCTCAGCCACTTGATAGACCAAAAGACACTCCTGCCTCGCCATGGAAGTGTACTCCATTATTATTGTTATCATTCTTTCATTATGATAATGTGTAGTACAGTAGTACATATTATAAGCTCAAATGGCAACCCCACTGCAGATTTCAAGGAACTACACACCCAACGGAGTCCCGGAGGGGGAACAAAAAAACTTAAGAAAAAGTCAAATCACTATTATTATTATTATTATTATTATTATTATTATTATTATTATTATTATTATTATATATATTTTTATTTTTTATGTTTTTATATGTATGTATGTATGTATGTATGTTGTCAACAGCTATTTACCCCATTCTGAAATGACTGCGGGCTTTCAGCTTTACCAGTATAACTTTTAAGTGTGTTTCATAATTCAGTCTGACATGGAACAAAGTCCTTAGAAAAGTATTCCAACCTAGACGTAGCTGAAAAGGCCAGATTTTGATCCACGGTAAACCTGGTGAACCGAGACGGACGGCTGAAAAGGAGGTGGAGGCTTTGAATGTTATGGATGATTTTGATGATTGAATGTATTATACAGTAGTAGTGTCAAAGAACCAACCATGCAGAGAGGGTCAAGATTAATGCTCAAATTCAGACATAAATATTATTATTATTATTATTTTTTTTTTTAAGTAACAAAAAACCCACTTAGTTGCCAGTCCCTATAAAGAAAACAGTAAGAGAATATAAAAAGGGTGTGTGTGGGCCAATTTAGTTCGGGAGGTATCTTGTTGCTCCTCTCTTGAAAAGATTTAAGTCATAGAAAGGTGGAAAAATATAAACAGAAAGAGAGTTCCAGAGTTTACCAGTGACTTGCTTAAATGCCTCGTCTAGGAGCCTTCAATGAAAGTTGAGGTGAGCCTTTTCCTGCTTGGCACCAACTCATCCCTTTATTGATGAAGCTAGTTTGAATGTGTGGGCAAGTGTACATAGGTTGTGCCTGTGTGGGCAAGTGAAGGTTGTGCCTGTGTGGTAGGCGCCAGTGTTAATTGTGCCTCTGTGGTAGGCGCCAGTGTAGGTTGTGCCTGTGTGGTAGGTGTAGGTTGTGCCTGTGTGGTAGGCGCCAGTGTAGGTTGTGCCTGTGTAGGTTGTGCCTGTGTGGTAGGCGCCAGTGTAGGTTGTGCCTGTGTAGGTTGTGCCTGTGTGGTAGGCGCCAGTGTAGGTTGTGCCTGTGTGGTAGGCGCCAGTGTAGGTTGTGCCTGTGTGGTAGGTGTAGGTTGTGCCTGTGTGGTAGGCGCCAGTGTAGGTTGTGCCTGTGTAGGTTGTGCCTGTGTGGTAGGCGCCAGTGTAGGTTGTGCCTGTGTAGGTTGTGCCTGTGTGGTAGGCGCCAGTGTAGGTTATGCCTGTGTAAGTTGTGCCTGTGTGGTAGGCGCCAGTGTAGGTTATGCCTGTGTAGGTTGTGCCTGTGTGGTAGGCGCCAGTGTAGGTTATGCCTGTGTAGGTTGTGCCTGTGTGGTAGGCGCCAGTGTAGGTTATGCCTGTGTAGGTTGTGCCTGTGTGGTAGGCGCCAGTGTAGGTTATGCCTGTGTAGGTTGTGCCTGTGTGGTAGGCGCCAGTGTAGGTTGTGCCTGTGTAGGTTGTGCCTGTGTGGTAGGCGCCAGTGTAGGTTATGCCTGTATAGGTTGTGCCTGTGTGGTAGGCGCCAGTGTAGGTTATGCCTGTGTAGGTTGTGCCTGTGTGGTAGGCGCCAGTGTAGGTTATGCCTGTGTAGGTTGTGCCTGTGTGGTAGGCGCCAGTGTAGGTTATGCCTGTGTAGGTTGTGCCTGTGTGGTAGGCGCCAGTGTAGGTTATGCCTGTGTAGGTTGTGCCTGTGTGGTAGGCGCCAGTGTAGGTTATGCCTGTGTAGGTTGTGCCTGTGTGGTAGGCGCCAGTGTAGGTTATGCCTGTGTAGGTTGTGCCTGTGTGGTAGGCGCCAGTGTAGGTTATGCCTGTGTAGGTTGTGCCTGTGTGGTAGGCGCCAGTGTAGGTTGTGCTTGTGTAGGTTGTGCCTGTGTGGTAGGCGCCAGTGTAGGTTGTGCCACACCACAGGTTGTACATCACACCACACCAGGTTGTACCACACAGGCACAACCTACACCTACCACACAGGCACAACCTACACTGGCGCCAGTGTAGGTTGTGCCTGTGTGGTAGGCACCAGTGTAGGTTGTGCCTGTGTTGGTAGGCGCCAGTGTAGGTTGTGCCTGTGGTAGGCGCCAGTGTAGGTTGTGCCTGTGTGGTAGGCGCCAGTGTGAGCGGCAGGCAACTCCGCAGTGCACAGCCTGTCTTGCCAAGCACTCTTATGATTCATCTTTGCAATTGTTTTCTTGGGATTAAGTTAGATGTATTGCTCATGTATTTTCGCTACAGCAATACTTTACAGTTCACTGAAATCATTGTATAACAAGCTAAAGATAGCTACATGAATTCACACTACAGCACTCTCTGATGCTGGCATTCCCTTTGCCTGGGCACCAAGGGGATGCCATAGTAGTAGTCACACTGCCCTGCAGCTGCCACTCAACTGTAACAACCTGGCAGAATTTACCTCAAAGAATGTGATTTCAATATTTTGTCTAGAATGGAATCCCATTGTGCTTGCTGTTGGTCACCTTGAATGCTGTTTCAATGTAAATTCCCCTCCATCTAGATATGTAGGATTCAGACATTTTCAAGTTACTAAAGAGTAGAGCTTTTTCAACACGACTTAAAGGAATGCCTTTCTGCAGACATGGCTATGAGAAGCAAATAAGCCAGATAGAAGCAAGCAATGCTGAGCTGCACAGCCAGCCAGGCAGCATGCAGCAGCAGCAGCAGCGCGATGCAGCGAGCTCTGAGACGCTTGAGATCCTTGCACAGAAACAAGATGTAGAAGATAGACTCAAAGAAAACATAAGGATTAAGGAAGCCTTGAAGGAAGAGATAACCGTGCACAAAGCCACCCTCTCCACCATGAAGCAGCAGGTGGAGGCAGAGACAAGTACAGTTCAAACAATGGTTGACACAATCAGCACCTTGCAAAACAACATCCTGAACCTCCAGAAGCAGGTTGAGGGACTCCATGAGACCTGTGGCAAGCTGGCTCGGGACCTGGAGGCTGAGAGCAAGCTGAGGGTGGAGACACAGATGCAGCTGACACAGGCACAGCGTCTCAATAAGCAGCTGCAAGAACATTATGGCGTGGGTGAAGTAATGCTTTGCCAACTTAAAGTAGAGCAGGACAAGCTACAGACCTCCATGTCAGCCCTGTCAGAGGCTAACCACACAAGTACTGAGCTCCAGACTCACGCTGTACAAACTCACACAAAAGAAAGAACTCCTCTGGAAGATCGAACTGACTCGCCACGTGACGGGAACGAACAATTAGCCGAAAAAACGCCAACGAATGTAGAGCAACGAATTAAGGTTGATGAAGTGATGCGCTTAAAGGCCGTGCTAGGGGCCAGGGACGAAGACTTAAGTAGAACCCGACATACTATGAAAGAGTTACAGGAGAGATTAAGGCAAGTATGCATTCCCTACTGCCATATAATCTGACTGTAAGGATTTTTGCTATTGATTAGATCATGCTCTTCATTTAAGCTGTGTGAAGTAGTTGGGCAATCACTGGAAAAATAACCATTGAACTCAAGACTCCTAACTGTTGATGCCAACTGTCCACAGAATAGCAGAAGTAGTGACTGGGGAAGTGGAAGAATACCGAAGCCGAGTGAGAGAGCTGGAGGCCAAGCTGAGCGAGGCGGAGGAAGGGTGGAGGCAGCAGGTGGAGGCGGCAGCACAGGAGGCAGCGAGGCGGGTGGCAGCCAAGGAGCAGGAGTGCCTCAACACCATCTCATCCGCATACGGTACATTACTAGAGTCTATTTTAACAAGGTGAAAAATCCTGACCCCTTGCTGCTTACTGACTGATGTTTGATGCCAGAAGGGAATACTATGCTTCTTCTTAATTTCAGCTGTAGTTTATCGTAGTTAACCCTATTATCAGGTAAACATAGGCATCATTTTAAGCATGAGACCTTAAAATAGAATGGAATATTTGCCTCGTTAAAAAAAATAGACTATAAGCATGCTTTTTTTATAACTCCGTGAGTGATTGACAGTGTGTATAATGGTTGTTTAGATTACTGTTCTCAGTGTATGAGCCAGTAATCATCAGGTATTCTATGATGCTTTGTGTGCTACTTTGGCACCCCAGCTGCTTAAAGGGATGATGTTTTTGTAGACCAACAGGACAGTGAGACGACGGCCTTGGTGCGCCAGCATCAGGAGGCCCTGAGGGAGGCACAGCAGGTCGTGCAGGACAAGGCAGCCAAGCTGGATACAATGTCTCAGGATTACGTGGATAAGCTGAAGGTAGGATTGCATCATCTCTGCTTCATCATGTATTGGTGTGTCTCTCTCTGACATAGACTGAAAAGTGTTGCTCTCTACTCAGTGAACGGAAACTTTTAAGTGATATGTACTGGTTATCAAATATTTTTCTAAGATTGTATTAGGGAAGAGGTGATGCCATGAGCCAGCAGTCTGTGGTCTCTACCCTTGCGAGGTGCTGTCAGCTGAGAGGCTAACCATGTACACCTCCCTAAGATAGGGGGCATAAGATCAAACAAAAAAGAGGCTTGTAAAGTTATGGATAAGTAAAAAACAACAACAATAAGTTGCTTGTCTGCACATTCCCCGCCTGTCATGGGAGGCAGATCAAAGGAAGGCAGGTCAAAGGGACGAGGACAGGCTTGAAATCCCTTTCCCACCACTTCACATCCCATGCAAACAAACAGTAAACAACCATCATTTTGTTATATGAAGCTGCCTTGCCTCACAAGCTTAGAGAACCATGTTACCTTGATGTCTTTTCCCCACTAATGACCTGCCAATCTAATACTTATGACCCTGACCCTGCACGCCTGACAACCCTCCCTCTGTTGTGTGTCCCAGGAGAAAGATGATGAGCTGTGCAAGTTTGTCCTACAGTATGAAGAGCAGCTTGCCAGGCTTAACGGCCAGCACGAGGCTCACATCAGGGAGGTGGAGGCCACATGGAAGGTCCGGGCAGAGAAGATGGTGAGGCAGAGGGAGGGTACAGTGTCACAGCAGGTGGACGCCCTCAAGCAGGAGTGGACCAACGAACGCAGGGTGAGGCCTCCTCAAGTCTTTGTGATTTTTTTTAAGGCGTTTTGTGTGTGTGATTTTCAAGATTTTGTTGTGATTTTCGTCAAGGCCTTTGTGGTGCCTCGTCATTTTGTCAAGTTTTCCGTACAGTGAATGTCAAGTAAGGTATTTTGTTTATGGTACTTAACCCCTTGAGGCCCAGAATGTAATTCCTATTGTAATTTTGTTTTTTTTGCCTTGGCCAGTCCTTTGTGATGTAAAAAAAAAAAAAAAAAAAACCCTGATGGGAGTGCAAGGGGCCAGTAGTGGTATCTCTCTCTCTGTCATAATTGTGTTCCTACAACTGCTTCGCTGCAGAGTGAAGTACAAGTGTGACTGAGAATCAGGACTGTGGCAGCTGACCTGTCTTGCCTGGAATGAGTCTTAATCCTTATTGTTGATCTGTTTTGTTGCTACCGTAGATAACACTATAGTCGCCAGTCACTTGCCACTGCACTAATGTCGCCAGGCACAATATATTACGAATTTTAGCATCACTACAGACTTTTATGTGCCACTGAAGAGGTATGCACAGTAGTTTATATCATATACATCACACTACATGTCTTCAGTGGCACATAAAAGTCTGTAGTGATGCTAAAATTTGTAATATATTGTGCCTGGCGACATTAGTGCAGTGGCGAGTGACTGGCGACTTTAGTGTTATCTACGGTACAATGTTGTTTAGCATGATACACAGCATGATAGTTCTGCATGATTCATTTGTGTTTTAGACACAAGAATGTGCTGTACTCAATCTACACTAGGGTAAATATGTGGCTAAACAGTGCAAGTTATCCCCGATATTGTTTGCAAATTAAATTTACAAACCATTCCAAATTGAAATTTAGGTAAATTACAATTTAGGTATTTAAATGTCATTGCAAATACCTCAAGTAGTTACGCTATTATTCCAGATGAACATCTGGAATATATTCACTGGAATATTATATCTGGAAACATATATTCACTCTGGTGGAGGAAACTATTTTTTTCTGGTGAGTTTTTGATGTGTTGTGAATTGATATGCTAACCGTTTCTGTCGCAAATATATATATATATATTATATATATAATTTTTTTTAATTTTATTTAGGTATAGGTTACGTTAGGTAAAGGTTAGATCAGGTTCAATTTATTTTTGTCATTTTTGTTGCAAATCGCAAAAAAAAAAAAAAAAAAAAAAAATTGCAACAGAAACGGTTAGCAGATTAATTCAAAACACACCAAAACTTCCCAGAAAAAAAAAATAGTTACGTCCACCAAAGGAGGTTCAGTGTTCATCTGGAAATTTCCCGTAGTTACACTTTGCTTACATTTGGCATGAATGGTCATTCAAAAAGCTACGTAACCCTTTTGATGGCAGTGAATTGTGACTGAGAAGTACGGCACATTCTTGTTTTGTTTTATGGCTTTGAAAGTTGTGTATGAGGCGCTTATTTCAGAAAGTTAATAAGCACCACAAACAAAAAACTGAAGAAATGGCTTCTACTCAGTTCAAAATGTCATATCTTTTAAGGGGAGCGTCACACGAATATTTCCGTAAATATTCGTGTGACGCTCCCCTTAAAAGATATGACATTTTGAACATAGAAAAACTTTGAAG
Source organism: Chionoecetes opilio (assembly GCA_016584305.1). Lineage (NCBI taxonomy): Eukaryota > Metazoa > Arthropoda > Malacostraca > Decapoda > Majidae > Chionoecetes > Chionoecetes opilio. Next base: position 30,258 of record JACEEZ010026277.1, on the reverse strand, counting down.
CCATTTTCTCAGTTTTTTGTTTGTGGCGCTTATCAATTTTCTGAAATAAGCGCCTTGTATAATGTTGCCTTTTTTCCTTTGACCCAAATGTTTTTATTTTAATTTTTCTAATTTTCTTAGAGTCCTGAGCCTCAGCCTGCAGAAAGCCCTCGGGTATGTTTTTTTTATTATCTTACATTGAGTTTAATCTTTTCCTTTCATGTGTAATCCAGTTGCTATTTTTTTCTTTCAATTTTTACGTGCATGCATATTTCACTGGCTAACTTCAGGTCCGTCATGATCAACACAACTGTTCATGGAAGGAAAATACTGGAAATGGGTAGATTTATAAAGGAAATAGGGAAAAACTGGTTCACAAATAGGGTGGTAAATGATTAGAATGGACTCAGTCGTCAGGTGGTCAGTGCGGAGTCAATAGGGAGCTTTAAAAGGAGGCTGGATAATTTCATGGATGGGGATGAAAGGTGGATGTAGGTAGTGTTTAGTAACAGGAACTACCACGTGTAGGTCTCTCGGCCTCTTGTAGCTTCCTTATTTTCCTATGTTCTTATGTTCTGATAATAATTTGGCATACCCTGAAGTCCAAAGGTGACACCCATAGAGTGATTTAATTCGCACCATTGAAGATATTCTCAGAAATACCAAAATTGAGAAATAATGCATGTCTCAAGGGGTCAGGGTCAGTACTTGATTAGTTATATGAAGGGGCATGGAAGTATTGATGCAGTTACTGTGCAGGCGGGAATAATTTCTGATCCTGGGAAAACTGGCGTCATTTTTGGATTCAGAGGCCGAAAGTTAGTAAAAAAAAAAGTGTCGGATCTAACTCATCAAAAATTGTGTTCCCCAGTGTTATTTGCTTTCAACATACTTTTTCTGCATTGTTTAGGAGCTGGAAAGGCTGACCCAGGTGGCCGCCGCAGCCTTCCAGAGTGGCACGGAGTCCGTGGAGCTGCTCAAGAAGCAGGTGGCAGCTCAGCGCAGAGAGCTGGAGGGCGTCAAGCTCAACCATGGGTGAGTGCCAACTGTACTCTTGTCACTACACTACAGCCACCTCTCTTCCCCATCCATCAAATTATCTAGACTCCTTTTAAAGCTCCCTAATGACTCGACACTAACTACCTGTCTACCGAGTCCATGCCAATCATTTACCACCTTATTTGTGAACCAGTTTTTCCCTATTTCTTTTTGAAATCTACGCTTTTCCAGCTTGAATCCGTTACGTCTTGTTCTACCCTGGTTACTAGCTATAAAAACTTTTCCTACATCTCCTTTATTGTATCCCTTTATCCACTTAAAAACTTCTATCAGATCGCCCCTTACTCTACGCCTCTCGAGTGAGTAAATTTAATAGCTTCAGTAATTTAATAACCCTGCAGATTAACCTTTGTGTAACAATTTTGCATTCCATCTGTAAAATGTCATTGCTTTTTGTACCCAAGAAGAAGAACGGTATTTCCATGGAGTGTTTCCTGTATGTTTTTTCTTCTTTTTTTTAACCCTTCAGGAAAGAAGTGGGAGAGCTGAAGGCCTTGCTGGAGCTGAAGCCGCGGTCAAGGGATGGCAGAGGAGGCGCGGCAGTCAGACTCGGAGTGTCTCTGGAGGAAGCCGCAGAGTTTGAATACCTGAAGAATGTTCTGTACCAGTACATGCTTGGCAAGGAAACACAGGCACGTTGACAAGACGCCTCCCGAACTATAGTCTATTTTTTGTATTATGGTAAAAATGCAGTAAGGAAGCCACGCCCCCTGCCTCCCCTTCTATTCTACGGGGCAGCTGATTGGTGCATTCCTCGTATCATCACTACCAATCACAATATCTTCACTACTTAACAGCGGCGTGACCACTGGACAGCAATCTTCACTACAAAGTTACAAAGGGATTTTTTTATTTTGTCACCCTTTGTAGTGAAGATTGCTCTGTCCAGTGGTCACGCGCTGTTAAGTAGTGAAGATATTGTGATTGGTGGTGATGATACGAGGAATGCACCAATCAGCTGCCCCGTAGAATAGAAGGGGAGGCAGGGGGCGTGGCTTCCTTACTGCATTTTGACCATAATAATAAAAATAGACTATAAATTGACCCACCCCCCTTTCTTTATTCTCTTACTGTCTTCCTTATAGGGACTGGCAACTATGCGGGCTTTGTGCTACCTCTTTTTTGTGTGCCCTTGGCCAGTCCTTTATGATGTAAAAATGAAAAAGAAAAAAAAATTGAGGCTTTTAGTTTACCGTAGATAACACTATAGTCGCCAGTCACTTGTCACTGCACTAATGTCGCCAGGCACAATATATTACGAATTATAGCATCACTACTGATTTGTATGTGCCACTGAAGATGATACACAGTAGTTTATATTATGTACATCACACTACATGTCTTCAGTGGCACAAAAAGTCTGTAGTGATGCTAAAATTCGTAATATATTGTGCCTGGCGACATTAGTGCAGTGGCAAGTGACTGGCGACTATAGTGTTATCTACGGTACAACAGGGGAGCCATAGTGGCGACTATAGTGTTATTTACGGTACAACAGGGGAGCCATAGTGGCGACTAAAGTGTTATTACGGTACAACAGGGGAGCCATAGTGGCGACTATAGTGTTATTTACGGTACAACAGGGGAGCCATAGTGGCGACTAAGTGTTATTTACGGTACAACAGGGGAGCCATAGTGGCGACTAAAAGTGTTATTACGTACAACAGGGGAGCCATAGTGGCGACTATAGTGTTATTTACGGTACAACAGGGGAGCCATAGTGGCGACTATAGTGTTATCTACGGTACAACAGGGGAGCCATAGTGGCGACTATAGTGTTATTTACGGTACAACAGGGGAGCCATAGTGGCGACTAAAGTGTTATTTACGGTACAACAGGGGAGCCATAGTGGCGACTATAGTGTTATTTACGGTACAACAGGGGAGCCATAGTGGCGACTATAGTGTTATTTACGGTACAACAGGGGAGCCATAGTGGCGACTATAGTGTTATTTACGGTACAACAGGGGAGCCATAGTGGCGACTAAAGTGTTATTTACGGTACAACAGGGGAGCCATAGTGGCGACTATAGTGTTATCTACGGTACAACAGGGGAGCCATAGTGGCGACTATAGTGTTATTTACGGTAAGATTTCTCATTATTATCACTATCATCATTTTAATCTCATTTCCCACAGCAGGTCATGTGATGAACAAGGAAAAACTAGGCTTTTTATTTTATCGAGGTGAAAAATGCTGACCCCTTGTTGCCAATCCTGCCCCCTTGCTGCTTACTGACTGATAGTTGATGCCGGGAGAAGGGAATACTACGCTTCTTCAAAATTTCAGTATTATTTTATCACAGTTAACCATATATTCAGGGAAACATAGGCATCATTTTAAGCATGAGACTATAAGATAGAATGGAATTTTCGCCTTGTTAAAAAAATAGACTATAGAAGTCAACGGAAAAATCACCCAAGGATATTTTTTATAGATTCATTTTCACGATCTATCTATCTATATATATATCTATGTCAACCCAAGATTCCTCCCATAATATTATAGATATAATACAACTGAAATTTAGAAGAAGCGTAGTATTCCTTTCTCCTGGCATCAAATATCAGTCTGTAAGCAGCAAGGGGTCAGGATTTTTCACCTCGTTAAAAAAAAGAAAAAAAGAGTATAGATACGTACTTATAGAAAAACGTGAAATTATGCTTCCCAAATGAAGGTACTTGAATGTTCAATGTATTTCAGTGATTTAACCCCTTGAGGCCCAGCACGTAGTTTTCATTGTAATATAACCACCATTCGACGATTTTAATGAACATAAGCAATATTATATAGATATGACCTGTTTAATATCCTTGTCCATTAGCTAATTTGGTTTATTTAGTTACTTTTTCGTAGTTTTATGGCTAATAACAGACGATTTCATATAGCCAAGGAAAGATCTGGGCGTGAAGGGGTTAAACAAAGAACATCCATTTTTCTTCTCCCGCAGACGTTGAGTAAAGTGTTGTGTGCCGTGGTGAAGTTTGATGGTCGGCAGCAGGAAGAAATCCTGGAGCGTGAGGAGCAGCGGCAGAATGTGGTGAGTGGTGGGCGTGCGAGGGAAGCCTAGACAGGGCAGGGCAAAGGGGTGTGTGAGGGAAGCCTAGACAGGGCAGGGCAAAGGGGTGTGGGAGGGAAGCCTAGACAGGGCAGGGCAAAGGGGTGTGTGAGGGAAGCCTAGACAGGGCAGGGCAAAGGGGTGTGGGAGGGAAGCCTAGACAGGGCAGGGCAAAGGGGTGTGTGAAGGAAGCCTAGACAGGGCAGGGCAAAGGGGTGTGGGAGGGAAGCCTAGACAGGGCAGGGCAAAGGGGTGTGTGAGGGAAGCCTAGACAGGGCAGGGCAAAGGGGTGTGTGAGGGAAGCCTAGACAGGGCAGGGCAAAGGGGTGTGTGAAGGAAGCCTAGACAGGGCAGGGCAAAGGGGTGTGTGAAGGAAGCCTAGACAGGGCAGGGCAAAGGGGTGTGTGAGGGAAGCCTAGACAGGGCAGGGCAAAGGGGTGTGTGAAGGAAGCCTAGACAGGGCAGGGCAAAGGGGTGTGGGAGGGAAGCCTAGACAGGGCAGGGCAAAGGGGTGTGTGAAGGAAGCCTAGACAGGGCAGGGCAAAGGGGTGTGTGAGGGAAGCCTAGACAGGGCAGGGCAAAGGGGTGTGTGAGGGAAGCCTAGACAGGGCAGGGCAAAGGGGTGTGTGAAGGAAGCCTAGACAGGGCAGGGCAAAGGGGTGTGTGAGGGAAGCCTAGACAGGGCAGGGCAAAGGGGTGTGTGAGGGAAGCCTAGACAGGGCAGGGCAAAGGGGTGTGTGAGGGAAGCCTAGACAGGGCAGGGCAAAGGGGGTGACAGGAGTAAATATTGACAGGGCAGGGCAGTGTGGTGAGTGGTGGGTGTGGGAGGGATGCCTATAGTCTATTATTTTTATTAGGGTCAAAATGCAGTAAGGAAGCCACGCCCCCTGCCTCCCCCTCTATTCTACGGGGCAGCTGATTGGTGCATTCCTCGTATCATCACTACCAATCACAATATCTTCACTACTTACCAACGGCGTGACCACTGGACTGAGCAATCTTCACTACAGAGGGTGACAAAATAAAACATCCCTTTGTAGTGAAGATTGCTCTGTCCAGTGGTCACGCGCTGTTAAGTAGTGAAGATATTGTGATTGGTAGTGATGATACGGGGAATGCACCAATCAGCTGCTCCGTAGAATAGAGGGGGAGGCAGGGGGCGTGGCTTCCTTACTGCATTTTGACCATAATAAAAAATAAAAACTATATACAGGGGAGGGTAAAAGGGGTGACAGGAGTAAATATTGACAGGGCTGGGCAGTGTTGGTGAACATCTAACCTCATATGACATCATTGGAAAATCTGATGTTAACCCCTTGAGGCCCAGAACGTAATTTCCATTGTAATTTGGCTACCATTAGATGATTTTTAGTGAATATAAGCAATATTTGATACATATGACCTGTTTAGTATCCATGTCCACTAACTAATTTGGTATATTCAGTTACTTTTCTTAATTTGATGACAAACAACATATATTTTTTTATAGGAAAGGAAAGATCTGGGTGTGAAGGGGTTAATTAAACAGAAAGATGATGATGATGATGATGTTATGTTCTTTGTTTCCACAGCTGCAGAGTTGGTCGCAAGGCCTGAGTCTCCACTGAGGGACGCAAACCACACCAGCAAGGGAAAGAAGGGAAAAAAATCTGTACATAAGAAGTACCTGAATTATAATACAAAAAAAGCCAGCTTGTGACTGTAGATTTGTGGCTCATACACACAGTCTCGGTATCCAGATCATTGTACAGCGATGCATGTGTATAGTCTATTTTTTGTATTATGGTCAAAATGCAGTAAGGAAGCCACGCCCCCTGCCTCCCCTTCTATTCTACGGGGCAGCTGATTAGTGCATTCCTCGTATCACCACCACCAATCACAATATCTTCACTACTTAACAGCGGCGTGACCACTGGACACAGCAATCTTCACTACAAAGGGTGACAAAATCAGAAATCCCTCTGTAGTAAAGATTGCTCTGTCCAGTGGTCACGTGCTGTTAAGTAGTGAAGATATTGTGATTGGTAGTGATGATACGAGGAATGCACCAATCAGCTGCCCCGTAGAATAGAAGGGGAGGCAGGAAGCGTGGCTTCCTTACTGCATTTTGACCCTAATAAAAAAAATAGACTATAGCCGTGTACAGCCAAGCAGCTCAAAGGCAGCGGTGGTGTCATGCTGTCACTCCTCTGCACAATGTTCGAATTTACACCATTTTATAGTAATTGGCTAATGCTATGGGATAGTAAGGGAGTATTGCATGACTGGTTGTTAGTCTCCATCACAACTGTTCTATTCGACAACATATAGTCTATTTTTTTTAACGAGGCAAAAATTCCATTCTATCTTAAGGTCTCATGCTTAATATGGTGCCTATGTTTACCGGATAATAGGGTTAACTATGATAAAATACAACTGAAATTTAGAAGAATCGCCATAGTCCCTTCTCCTGGCATCAAATATCAGTCAGTAAGCAGCAAGGGGTCAGGATTTTGTGCCTCGTTAAAAATAAGAGTATAGTTTGTCACTTCTCAATTTTTCTTACTCTGTTGATATCTAATAATTTATTCTCTTTAGTACTAGAATAATATATCATACAAACATTCAAATGAACACAGATTAAGAATTAGAGATGCCTATCAAATACAGCATAGGTTTTATTGCTTTCTGATGATATAATTATCCCATGGCTCCACACATCAGTAAGTTCCTCTTCTCCAATGGTAATACTATGATATCTAGTCATTGTAGTGATGTATGTGGTAGTTACACATCAGTTTCTGTATCTTGGTGGGTTTTGTTGCAAAGAGCCAAGGTGGTAGGCCTTTGAGCAGTGCATTTTTTTAAATCACAACTGGGCGACCAAAATGTCTCCCAGTGATGGAAAACTGTCGCCCAGTAAGAACAATTTTAAGCTACTGGGCGACAAGACATTTGTTCATAAATTCCTTCCTGGATACAATAGTTCATCTTATCTGTGTGTGTTAGATCCAGAAGTGCATTCTTATTACTGCATAGGATCTTTATTTATACACAGCATACAAAAGGGTGAAGTTGATGTATCCAAAAAACTATATTTTAACAGGTAGGCCTTTACCTTTCTGGCTATCCGACGAATGTCGCCCAGTAATATTTGCTTAAAAAATGCACTGCCTTTGAGGGGACAACTTATTTGCCCCCATGGATCAGGCCCTTCAGCCCACGGAAGGACCAGCCCAGCGGTGCTTGATTTTTAAGGGTTATGGTATTATGATACATGGAATATATTGCTTTTGCTCCCCCTTGGAAAAGTAGCAGTGGAAGGCCTTGCAAAGAGCCTTCATTGAAAGCTGCCGAACATTTATCAGTTTATATCTATCTGTATCTAGAGTATATTTGTAAAGTCACAAAAGCCTAAAGATATGTTTTTGTAGCCGTGCAATAGGGTTGTAGAGTCTGGTTTCAAAGTTCAGTTTTTCTTTGTATACTGGGGTCCCCATAGACGAAGGGTTGGCTGGACGCACAATTTAGATAACAAACATTTTTTATGAAGAAAATGATATGCATATGACCTGAAAACCGAATAACTAACAGCGAGCAGACTGTCATGCGTATTAAGAGGCTTTAAGCATATTTTCTGTAATGTTTTCAGTGACAAACATAACCATGGATCAATAGAACTGACATGACTATAGTCTATTTTTTTTATAATGGTCAAAATGCAGTAAGGAAGCCACGCCCCCTGCCTCTCCTTCTATTCTACGGGGCAGCTGATTGGTGCATTCCTCGTATCATCACTACCAATCACAATATCTTCACTACTTAACAGCGGCGTGACCACTGGACAGAGCAATCTTCACTGCAGAGGGTGACAAAATAAAAAATCCCTCTATAGTGAAGATTGTTGTCCAGTGGTCACGCCGCTGTTAAGTAGTGAAGATACATATTGTGATTGGTAGTGATGATACGAGGAATGCACCAATCAGCTGCCCCGTAGAATAGAAGGGGAGGCAGGGGGCATGGCTTCCTTACTGCATTTTGACCATAATAAAAAAAAAAACTATATATGGTGGGGCTCCGGAACAGATAATTATATTCTGAACAGATTTGATTATAGTCCGTTTTTTTTAACGATGCAAAAAATCCATTCTATCTTATCAATCATCTATCTAAAATCAAGAAGAACTGTACTATTCCTTTCTCTTGGCATCAAATATCAGTGAGTATTGCATGACTGTGGTTGTTAAAGTCTCCATCACAACTGTTCTATTCGACAACATATAGTCTTATTTTTTTTAACGAGGCAAAAATTCCATTCTATCTTAAGGTCTTGTGCTTAAAATGATGCCTATGTTGACCTGATAATATGGTTAACTATGATAAAATGCAACTGAAAACTAGAAGAACTGCAATAGTCCCTTCTCCTGGCATCAAATATCAGTCAGTAAGCAGCAAGGGGTCAGGATTTTTCGTCTCGTAAAAAAAACAGAGCATAGAATATGGGGAGCCCAGTGTACGTATATCCCAGCTGTGGGTTACCTTCTTAACATTAGCCAATGACTGAAGAATATTGATTATTTGTTATTGACAATTGATCTACTTATGACAGCATAGTGCAAACTGTGACTGACCAGATATGTATGACAGCTGAAGGCAAATTTGTGTCCCCTGGGTAAGAATGGGGATGTGAAAAAAGATATATATATTTTTTTTTCAATCTTATTTGCCAGTAGGGATATTTATCAGAATCGATGATCGAGTGATTCCCGTGTTTCTATCCATGTTCTTTCATAGTGTTCATCAGTGGCCAAATGTAAATACCAGAACATTGTAGAGCTAAAAGTAGGATGTCGGTTTGTGGGCTGATTACATTTGGTTTTGCACAGCGCAGTACTGAGTCTAGCATCACTACAACTGCTATTGCCTTGTATAAAAGTTCTTCCAATGAGAGAGAGAGAAAGTTGCTATTGGTAATATATACTCCATAGTTCATTTCACACTCTTAGTTGATGCCCTATTTATTCCTTTAGAAACTCCTTTGCTATGAAGAGATACATTTTATCATAATATATGTACGTATGTCTAGCCAGGGATTCTCTCTTAACCCCTTGAGACCCAGATCTTTCCTTTGCTATAAAAAATGGTCTCGTCAGCCATAAAATTATGAAAAGTAACTGATATACCAAATTAGTTAGTAGACAAGGATGCTAAACAGGTCATAGCTATAAAATATTGCTTATAGTCACTAAACATTGTATAATGGAACCCAAATTACAATGGAAATTACGTTCTGGGCCTCAAGGGGTTAACCATAAGAAGCAGAATTGACAGGATAATGAATTTGTTATTTTAATGAGTATTTTTACTTCACAGTTAACAGAATTGTTGGCAGCAAAGTGTATATGGGGAAATGGTTATAGCATAAGAACATAAGAAAATAAGGAAGCTACAAGAGGCCGCGAGACCTACACGTGGTAGTTCCTGTAAAGAGCATGAAATGATGCTCCATGAGGCACATGTGGTGCTTATCAAAGTATGTTTTATATTCTGATGGATAGCTGAGAACAGTTTCATTAATACAAGTTTCCTCAGAAAAAAAATATATAGATCATTATTTTGAGTCAGACTAATGATGCCAAAGAAGCTGGTGATATGAGATTGCATTTTATATTACAGTACTGACTAATATCCTGAAAAAGAAAAAGAATGGATTGTAGTTCAGCATGTGCTACCCGAACAAATGTGTCGTGTTAGTAGATAAAGCATAAGAAGAAAGCAATAAAGCCCACAGGCAGAAGGTATGAGTGAGACTCCAAGATAGCTTTATACAATTTGTTACTTTTTATGCTTGCTTGATTTGGTGAGCGCCAAGAGAGGTGGTGGTGGTGGTGGTGGACACATGACATGACACTGTCTCTCTCGTCACTGTCACTCTGGTGGTGGTGGTGGACACATGACATGACACTGTCTCTCTCGTCACTGTCACTGGTGGTGGTGGTGGACACATGACATGACACTGTCTCTCGTCACTGTCACTGGTGGTGGTGGTGGACACATGACATGACACTGTCTCTCGTCACTGTCACTCCATTGGTAATGTTGATTTTCTTAGATATATGTTGTTGTTGTAAGAAAGAAATTTTATTCTAATTTGTTGTCCATGCTATAGGTTTATTAATTATTTTACTTGGCTTTGAGTGATCCTCTCGGCTTAGTTGTCAACTCACACTATATAATGTCATGTCCTATTTCCTCGGCCTACAACATGTAGCAATGCGCTGTAGGCAGGGATTCTGTTTAGCTAATAATAGCTTTTTTTTATTATTTAAACCTTCAGTGTCTCCGCAGGAATTCCTGTGTGAACGATTGAAAAGACTAACCCAAAACTAGTAAGCGTTTCTCCAAGCAGAAGAAACCTTGCATTAATAGGATCTCAAGTATGATTTTACTTGTTGGTCACTTTTCATGATCAAAGTCACTTGTTTTGTCAGTAATATTTGGGTTGAATCCACACATTGGCTTTATGAAAGGTATTAAAGTGAACAAATCTTTCTTGGCTAGAGGTAGACACAAGTAAATACACACACCTTCATATGCTGGTTTTTCAATGTTTTCCCCAAAAATTGTTGCATATGATATATGATTGATATACTTATATCAGTCAGGAATATATATCTGTAAATACTTGTATAAAGGTGTTAAGCTAGCAAGGTTGTGGCTATCACCAGTGTGGGAACATGCACAACCAGACATTACAGAAGCAGCTCATGTTTCATTTCTTGTGCTGAAACTCCTCTTGTATACAAAAATACAAAACACGTTCCTGAATTCTGTCCTCCCTTCCCCGACCTCCCTGTCTTGCGGACATTCTCCCGGAATCCCCCTCCTCCTCCCCCAGTCATTTAATCTCCTTCCTGCAACAAATACACATCCTTCATCTGATGTAACCCTCCTGCTGTAACAAGCCGTTCCTCTCTCCTTCCCTCACCGTTCACTCTTTCTCTATAACCCTGACCCTTTTTATGCTTTGCCATAGTGCCATAGGACCTCTGATGTCTGGCACAGTTCCCACTTTTTGGCATACAATCAATCAATCCTGCATTCATTATGGTTCTTCATGCAGAAACTCTCGGGTCAGTCATTACCTAGAGTAGTCACAGTTCCTTGAGGTAGCACATTTGCTATAAAGCTTCCCAAAGTGTCTATGTAAATAGCATATTAAAATGATCCTAGATGAAGGTTGAAATGTGTATTAGTAACCCTGCAAGGTATGAGCCGTGTTTTTGTCGTCCAAGCATCGTCTTGGTACGAAGACCGTTTTTTCTCACAATTGAAAACGGATTGGTTTCTGCGACAAAAACACAACAAGCTTGGTAGGGGCCAAAATAATAATCAGTTCAAAACATTGCAAACAATATCACAAAGCAGTATAACACACATATCAGCAAGTGTTATTGGAGTGGTCTTCGTAATCCAAGACGGTGCTTGGACGACAAAAACACGGCTCAGGTTGTATCCGCCACAGAACACACTCGGCTGCCATGGATTTGTTCTGCATAGCCTTAGCTCATCTTCTCTTGTAAAATGTTTTGCTGTGTCCTCTTATAGTGTATGTGTATACCCTGTATAGTGACCTAGTGGCTGTATTTATCTATAGTTTAATTTTTTAAGGATATTGTTAAGCCCTGGACCCCACCACACACTCCAGGTGTCTCTGAGGCTGTACAGGGGTTACAGTACCACTGCTTGACTTACTTCAACAGCGACGAGTTCGGTGTGTCAGGGTGATGCGAGTTGTATCAGCGAAGTCCTTCATCAACATTCACAGGCCAAGGAAACACTGGTCACTCCTTTGTTGTATTGACTGACTAAAGTCCTGGTGTACAATTAAACACAGTACACAGCCCAGGCAGAGAGGAGGCAGACAGACACACCCAACAAATCCTCTATCCTGTATCACTCCACACACGTTCCACACGCTAGATTATCCACACGTATTATCCACACGAGAGAGGCACATCCACACGAGCAGAGCACAACGGGCAGGAGCAAAACTGCAAGATTGATAGATAGAGATAGATAGTCTCTAGATCCTGTCTGTGTCTGTGTGTGTGTGTGTGTTGTCTGTCTGTCTGTCTGTCTGTGTGTGTGTGTGTGTGTGTGGTAGATATGGAACTACATACCACATCCACACTACAATAAACTACATACCACATAGTCTTATTTGAATCGTTCGTATATTCCTATTCTGTGTGTGTGTGTGAGGTATGAAACAGGTGTGTGGGTGTTTAGGGCGGAGGGGACCTAGGGTGGGGCAGCGAGGGAGGGGAGCAGAGGACGCAGAGGAGGGGACAGGTCGGGAAGGTGTGGAACAGGTATTTATTAGGGGGCTATTGTAGGTGGTTATGCGTTTCTCTCTCTCTGTCTGTCTGTTTCTCTCTGTCTGTCTGTTTCTCTCTCTTGTCTGTCTCGATCTACATGTCTGTCTGTCTCGATCTGTGTCTGTTCTCTCTCTCTGTCTATCTGTTTCTCTCTGCCTGTCTGTCTGTTTCTCTCTCTGTCTGTCTGTCTGTTGTTTCTCTATCTGTTCTCTCTCTCTCTCTCTGTCGATCTGTCTCTGTCTGTTTCTCTCTCTGTCTGTCTGTTTCTCTCTCTGTGTCTCTCTGTCTGTCTGTTTCTCTCTCTCTGTCTGTCTGTCTCTGTCTATCTGTTTCTCTCTGTCTTTCTGTCTCTCTGTCTGTCTGTTTCTCTCTCTCTGTCTGTCTGTTTCTCTCTCTGTCTGTGTTTCTCTCTCTGTCTGTCTGTTTCTCTGTTTGTCTGTCTCTTTGTCTGTCTGTCACTGTCTGTCTGTCTCTTATGTTCTTATGTTCTAAGCAGAGCTGGAAATAAAAAAGACGTGAATGACTAAGTTTAGACTAAGTTTAAAAAAGACTAGCGTGAATGACTTGTTTCTACGCCTTATAATGTATGTTATATTCATGTTGGAAGAGCCGTGGGTGTTATTACGAAGGTCTGTGGTCCTTTATTATGCTTTGCCATAGTGCCATATCACCTCTGATGTCTGGCACATTCCCCTTTTTTGGCATTAAATCAATCAATCAATTCAAAGCTTCACAGTAGTTCGCGCGGTAAAAAGGACGCCGCCCCTGGGACCAAGATGACCACATGGAGGTAAACACCGCTTACTGCCTTCCTTCTGGCCCTCTCCACGGCCACACGCCTCATCCCAATGGCCTGCCACACCACCAGGGATAACAACACACCCTCCTCATCACCTCCATGGCCCAATACCGCAGTGATTTTCCTCCACAACTACGGAGATGGAAAAAAGTCCTGTGGTCTAGATGTCGCCGTCAGTCAGTCAGGCGCCTCGTGTTGCCTCGGTGACAGCCTCAAGGATTACCGGCAAATACCCGCCCCGCCCCTTTCTGTGCCCCGTGCCCTTAGTGCCCCTGGTGCAGGACCCTCCCGGAGACCATGGCACACTTGCTGCTGCAGTACCCACGCCCACTATGTTGTGCTACGCCCACATTTCCGCCCTGAACGTCACCCCGGCCTGGCACCCAAAACGCTGTCACCCGCCTCACCCTTGGCCTACAGGTGAGTAACATGCAGACGCGGGGTGGTGTACGTGTTGCTACATACATACGTACATGTCTGGTGTAGTGTGCTGGTACATACATATATACCTGGAACTGTCGCCGATAGGAATTCTCGCCGACGTCGCCGAGTGTTCCAATTTTTCATTTACGGTAGGCGAGTGTTCCAATTTTTCGGCGACATTTCCATAAACCACCTTACATCCACCTTTCATCCCCATCCATGAAATTGTCCAGCCTCCTTTTAAAGCTCCCTATTGACTGCACTAACTACCCCACGACTGAGTCCATTCCAATCATTTACCACCCTATTTGTGAACCAGTTAGTGCATATATTGCCTCTGCTTGGGTGTTATATCATGCAATATAGCCCCACACCATTACTTACCCCTTACATAGCCTTGAATATTGCACGGGAACCCGTAAATTGAGGTAAAAAGCATAAGAAAATAAGAGAAATAAGATAAGTGAAGCCAGAAATATCCAGTTTTTACCTATTTATCGTGCATATATTGTCCTTGTCAATGGGTAATATCATGCAATACAGCCCCATAGCCTTTCTTACTCCTTACATAGCCTTGAATATTGCACGGGGAGGCGTAAATTGAGGTATAAATGTAAGAATAAGAATAAATTTCCAATATGGCCACTAATCTAATCATAGCGATAATAACTAGTTGTGTGGAGTGGCGGAACTGCGGAGGGGCCTAGGGGGGCACCACCCTAAAATGGGGTGGTGCCCCCCATTTAAGGGCGGTGCCCCTCGGCCTCTTGTAATTTTCTTATGCTCTTATGTTAACTGACTTTTTAACCACTCAGAAATGACTAAGTGATATCAAGGATGGAAAAACGTCACTCATATTCATACCTTCTCTACAATTTATTTCAAGTTACAAATATACAAATATACAAACACTAGGGCGGGCAGAGATGATGGTATGTGTGTGTGTGACTGTGTGTGTCCCAATTTTATTGATAGGGATGAAAAGTGGATGTAGGTAGTGTTTAACCCCTTCACGCCCAGATCTTTCCTTGGCTATGAAAAATTGTATTTTGTCGAGCCATAAAATTACGAAAAGTAACTGAATATATCAATTTAGTTAGTCGACAAGGATACTAAACCCAGAACGTAATTTCCATTGTAATTTAGGTACCATTAGACGATTTTTAGTGACTATAAGCAATATTTTATAGCTATGACCTTATATATAAAATATTGCTTATAGTCACTAAAAATCGTCTAATGGTACCTAAATTACAATGGAAATTACGTTCTGGGCCTCAAGGGGTTAACAGGAACTACCACATGGATGTCTCACGCATTGCCTCTTCTAGCTTCCTTATGTTCTTATGTGTGCGTGTGTGTATGTGTTGTGTGTGTGTGTGTGTGTGGTGTCACTGGTGTGTGTGTGTGTGTGTGTGTGTTCATAACCGACACCCCCAAACACAAAATTAAGAATGAGTGATGCAAAACAAAGGGAACATTTTGTACCTAATGTTTCAGCGCTATGGAAGACTTTTATCGCTTAAACCACGGAGCGAAAAGTTATTTATTCATATATACATACATTTACTAAGGTCATGAAATGGTACTATATACAGTGAGGAGTAATGACCGCGAGAAGAATGAATGTCATGCGTGATGATTAATGACAGAAATAGTTACCTATATAAATGCTTTAGAATGTTATGAAGGATGACAGACAGACAGACAGACAGACGACAGACGGCGTCACCACTGGTCGCATATTCCCCAACTCTATGCGAGTGTGGTTTCCCAGTGAAGACGCTTGGCTGTAGCTCCTAAACTAACCATAGGATTTTCTCGATAATACCCCCATTATGACCCAGGTTTTGTTAGTTTCGTACACTGATTTAGTTTTTTCGTACATACGTAGTGTCGTTTCGTAACTCTAGTAGTCAAGTTCAACTCTGAGCTGCGTACGAAACAACTATGGTTTCATATAGACTACGAAAGAACTTTTTGGTGTATGAATCTACTGGTGTACAAAACTACTTGCGTACGAATTGACTGCACCCCTGTCAGTCTAGGTGCTACTAGGTGGGTACATACATACATACCTTCCTTCACTAACTGAGGTACTTCCCTACACGCCAGCTGGCTATTGCCTCTCCAGCTCACTGTCAACTCAAGGCTGCAACACTCTGCTCTAGAGTTACTGCTACACAGATGTCTATAGTCTATTTTTTTTAACGAGGAAATCCTGCCCCCTTGCTGCTTACTGACTGATATTTGATGCCAGGAGAAGGGAGTACTGGGCTTCTTCTTAATTCCAGTTGTATTTTATCAGAGTTAAACATATCAGGTAAACACAGGCATCATTTTAACCAGGAGACCTTAGGATATAATGGAATTTTTGCCTCGTTAAAAAAATAGACTCTAGGCAAGGCCCTGTCGCTGAGCCTCGCTGTCCTTTGCCGCACACTGGTGTTGCAGCTTCACGCTCACCACTGCTTGGCGACAAGCATTACACTTATACCACAACATAGGAGTCTGCCAGGGCCGTTTCTTACTCTCTGCTATCACTACGCGGTTGCACAGGGCCCCCGAAGCCACCAAGGGGCCCCCAAGCTGACATTATTTGCTTTTTTTCAAGAATCTAGCCTCTTTTCCTCTTAAAGTGCACCAGATAGATGCATTTAAATATTCAAGGCGTGCCCCCGGACCCCCTTAGAGGGCTTGGAATCCCCCCACCATAGTTTTACACAATGGGGCCCCAAACAGCATTTCGCATAGGGCCCCAAAAGGCTAGAAACGGCACTGCGATTCCTTCCGCCCTGCAACCAACCACTCAGCTGGTGCTCCGCCCCGCCCCGCCCCGCCCCGCCTGGTGCTCAGGTGGGGCGGCAGGTGGATCGCTCCATGGTGTACCCGGAGAGCAGACTCAACACGCTGGGATCCGAGCAGGAAGGATCGCGATGCAGGGTCACCTTGATCAAGGTCTTGGGATCCATGCGTGGGTCAGCTACCACTTGGGCCAGTCTGCAACACACACACGCACATAAGGATCCCAAACTTTCTAAAAAAAAAAAAAAAAAGTGCCTCCATTAAGGTGGAAGATTGCTGAGTTATATTGTCAGGATTGCCATATTAATCTCCCGGCTTTTCAAGTAACAGCTGCTTGGTAGACCCCCGGCCTATCAAGCAGCACCTCGCTTCGCTCGGCTTTCAATCAATCTCCACCTCCTACTTACTTCATTCCAACTCCTACTTTAAAAGAAAATGAAAACACTGAAGGATGCTACAAGAGGCTGGGAGACCTACACGAGGTAGTTCCTGTTTTAATATTTTACATCTGTGCCTATAGCGCCTGTAGGCAGTGAGCTCCAGGGGTGGGATGGTAGGCCCTGGAGGCACACTTGAGGGCTGTGATGGTTGGCCCTCGCCCGTGGTGGCACAGGCAGGGTTTTTATATAGTGACGCCTGTGATTAGAGGCTCATGCCGCCCCCCTGTGTCCTCCGATGCACTCGCAATCGAAGGTAGGGCTAATGGGCAGGGCATGTGGGTGTTCTTAGGCCACTCAACGGTGCAGAAATATTTAAAGTGAATTTATGGGTCTCAGTCGGGATCGAGTGGTGATATTCCAGGAATGGTGGCCAAATTACAATGGAAATTACGTTCTGGGCCTCAAGGTTTTAACACTATAATAGTATCCTACCTCATACAGGAGTGGTGGTCGGTGTCGGTGAGGTAGAGGTCGACCAGGGCGCCGCGCAGGCCTCCGGGGCGCTCGGAGCACAGCCGCACCACGTCACGACCCGCCCTGGCGAAACACAACATGCAGTCAGGGATTAGCATAAGAACATAAAATAAGGAAGCTACAAGAGGCTGCGAGACCTCAACATACACGTAGTACTTCCTGTTACTTAACTCTACCTACATCCACCTCTCTTCCCCATCCATGAATTTATCCAGACTCCTTTTAAAGACCCCAATAGACTCCGCATTGACCACCTGACGACTGAGTCCATTCCAATCATTCACCACCCTATTTGTGAACCAGTTTCTCCCAATTTCCTTAGAGAGAGAGAGAGAGAGAGAAGGGGGAGGCCCAGTTAAGCAATAATAATGACAGCAATGATATTAATGATGATAACATTACATACAGTTGCAAGTGTTCAATAGTTTCGACAAGGTGGCAGGGAGGAAGGCATGGGTTTTTTTTACTAAAGGAGAGAAAAAATAGGACTTTTAGAAGATTGTGGATATGAAATGCCTGAGAAGTGATTCATTTTAGCTGGAGTGACTTTACATAAGAACATAAGGAAGCTACAAGAGGCTGGGAGACCTACACGTGGTAGTTCCTGTTACTTAATACTACCTACATCCACCTTTCATCCCCATCCATAATACTGTCCAGCCTCCTTTTAAAACTCCCTATTGACTCCCCACTAACTAAATACGTATGTGTATGGCGGGCCACTATTGACTCCCCACTAACTAAATACGTATGTGTATGGCGGCCACTCACCAACACTGACGGACTTTCTACTTAGCCCGCTTTACTCTTAACCCTTCACGGCTAGATCTTGCCTTGGCTATAAAAAAATGTGTGTTTTCGAGCCATATAATTACGAAAAGTCACTTAATATACCCAATTAGTTAGTGGACAAGGATACTAAACAGGTCACAGCTATAAAACATTGCTTATAGTCACTAAAAATTGTCTCATGGTACCCAGATTACAATGGAAATTACGTTCTGGGTCTCAAGGGGTTAAGGAAAGGAATAGGAATAAAAAAAGGACTTACTTGAGTAGTGTAGCGCGTGGCAGCAACACAGTTTTGCAGGTGAGGTAACGCTCCACGCCGCGACGCAACACACTCTGCAACTTGGACATCACCGCCAACACATCCTCACTCTCCCCTTCCTCTGCAACACGAACACAAGAACATAAGAAAATAAGGAAGCTATAAGAGGCCGCGAGACCTACACTTGGTAGTTCCTGTAAATGCACACAGGACAACACCATACCTGTCAACCCCAAATCAGTCCCGCCCTTACAAAGCACTACATTTGCCCTTACAAAACAGCAAAAAACCTTACACGTGCGTGAAAAAATGGTTTATTTGGTAACATACAATACAATGTTGGCAGTTACGAGGAGCACTGATTATTGTATGTAGCTGTGGCTGGTTTTGCCAACTTCAACATTTCACTTGTTGGATGCACTTGATAGCAGCTTTCATCACAGTTCATTTTTACTTTGAGAAAAGCTGTTAGTGTATCAATTGTCATGGTCTTCCTATATTCAGTGTTGATTTTCCTCACATGTGAAAAGGCTCGCTCACTGTCAGCATTACTGTGTGGCAGACACAAGAGGGCGCTTTTTACCATACAAAACTGCATTATACGCTGTACGTGCTCAAAAAATCTAATTTCCCGTACAAAATACGGGTAAACCTTACAAATTGACAGGTATGCAACATACAATTTTTTATAGCAAAGGAAAGATCTAGGGGGGCATTTTCGAACACTACTAAGACCATCTTAGGGGACTAAGACCATCTTAGCGCTAGTTGGACATTTTCGGAAGCAAATTTCGCTCCGCCTAAGACAGCGCAGCGAGTGTAAACTAAGGCAGGGTTGGGGTCGTCTTAGCCCGCAATTTTCTTCGTCACCATAACAACAATGGTATATTATTGGTTATATATTATATATTATATATTTTAGACTGTATATAGTATATTAGGCTGTATAATACACTATGTATAAATATATATATATATTATATATATATATATATAATATATATATATATATATATATAATTAATATATATATATAGGTGTGGGCTATATATATATATATACTATATATATAGGGGTGGGCTGGTGGAATAGATATGATTTGCGACAGAAACGGTTAGCAGATATTCTAAACATATCAAATCCAGATAAAATTTCGTTATTCACGATAATATCACATACTGGCCCTCCCTCGCTCCCCCCACCCTAGTCCCCTCCGCCCTAACACCCACCACCTTTTTCATCTCACACACACACACGATAGAATATACGAACGATTCAAATAAGACTATGTGGTATGTAGTTTATTGTGTGTGGATGTGGTATGTAGTTCCATATCTACCACACACACACACACACACAGACAGACAGACAGACAGACACACACCACACACACCAGACACAGACAGGATCTAGAGACTATCTATCTCTATCTATCAATCTGCAGTTTTGCTCCTGCCGTTGTGCTCTGTTTCGTGTGGATGTGCCTCTCTCGTGTGGATAATACTTTGTGGATAATCTAGCGGGGTGGAACGTGGGGTGGAGTGATACAGGATAGAGGATTTGTTGGGTGGTCTGTCTGCCTCCTCTCTGCCTGGGCTGTGTACTGTGTTTAATTGTACACCAGGACTTTAGTCAGTAAATACAACAAAGGAGTGACCAGTGTTTCCTTGGCCTGTGAAGGGTTGATGAAGGACTTCGCTGATACAACTCCCCATCACCCTGACACACCGAACTCGTCGCTGTTGAAGTAAGTAAAGCAGTGGTACTGAAACCCCCTGTACAGCCCAGAGACACCTGGATGTGTGGTGGGTCCAGGGCTTAACAATATCCTTAAAAAATAAACTATAGATAAATACAGCCACTAGGTCACTATACAGGGTATACACATACACTATAGAGGACACAGCAAAACATTTTACAAGAGAAGATGAGCTAAGGCTATGCAAAAAAATCCAGGGCAGCCGAGTGTGTTCTGTGGCGGATACAACCTGAGCCGTGTTTTTTGTCGTCCAAGCACCGTCTTGGATTACGAAGACCACTCCAAATAACACTTGCTGATATGTGTGTTATACTGCTTTGTGATATTGTTTGCAATGTTTTGAACTGATTATTATTTTGCCCCTACCAAGCTTGTTTGTGTTTTTGTCGCAGAAACCAATCCGTTTTCAATTGTAAAAAAAACGGTCCTTCGTACCAAGACGATGCTTGGACGACAAAACACGGCTCATACCTTGCAGGGTTACTAATACACATTTCAACCTTCATCTAGGATCATTTTAATATGCTATTTACATAGACACTTTGGGAAGCTTTATAGCAAATGTGCTCCCTCAAGGAACTGTGACTACTCTAGGTAATGACTGACCCGAGAGTTTCTGCATGAAGAACCATAATGAATGCAGATTGATTGATTGTATGCCAAAAGTGGGAACTGTGCCAGACATCAGAGGTCCTATGGCACTATGGCAAAGCATAAAAAGGGTCAGGGTTATAGAGAAAGAGTGAACGGTGAGGGAAGGGAGAGGAACGGCTTGTTACAGCAGGAGGGTTACTCAGATGAAGGATGTGTATTTGTTGGCAGGAAGGAGATTAAATGACTGGGGGAGGAGGAGGGGGATTCCGGAGAATGTCCGCAAGACAGGGAGGTCGGGGAAGGGAGGACAGAATTCAGGAACGTGTTTTGTATTTTTGTATACAAGAGAGTTTCAGCACAAGAAATGAAACATGAGCTGCTTCTGTAATGTCTGGTTGTGCATGTTCCCACACTGGTGATAGCCACAACCTTGCTAGCTTAACACCTTTATACAAGTATTTACGGGATATATTTCCTGACTGATATAAGTATATCATCATATATCATATGCAACAATTTTTGGGGAAAACATTGAAAAACCAGCATATGAAGTGTGTGTATTTACTTTTTGTCTCCCTCTAGCCAAGAAAGATTTGTTCATTTTAAATACCTTTCTAAAGCCAATGTGTGGTTCAACCCAAATATTCTGACAAAACAAGTGACTTTGATCATGAAAAGTGACCAACAAGAAAAATCATACTTGAGATCCTATTAATGCAAGGTTCTTCTGCTTGGAGAAACGCTTACTAGTTTTGGGTTAGTCTTTTCAATCGTTCACACAGGAATTCCTGCGGAGACACTGAAGGTTTAAAAATAAAAAAAAGCTATTATTAGCTAAACAGAATCCCTGCCTACAGCGCATTTGCTACATGTTGTAGGCCGAGGAAATAGGACATGACATTATATAGTGTGAGTGACAACTAAGCCGAGAGGATCACTCAAGCCAAGTAAAATAATTAATAAACCTATAGCATGGACAACAAATTAGAAAAAAATTTCTTTCTTACAACAACAACATATATCTAAAAAATCAACATTACCAATGGAGTGACAGTGACGAGAGACAGTGTCATGTCATGTGCCCACCACCACCACATGACAGTGACGAGAGACGTGTCATGTCATGTGTCCACCACCACCACCAGTGACAGTGACGAGAGAGACAGTGCCCATGTCATGTGTCCACCACCACCCCAGAGTGACAGTGACGAGAGAGACAGTGTCATGTCATGTGTCCCACCACCACCACCCCCACCTCTCTTGGCGCTCACCAATCAAGCAAGCATAAAAAGTAACAAATTGTATAAAGCTACTTGGAGTCTCACTCATACCTTCTGCCTGGGGGCTTTATTGCTTTCTTCTTATGCTTTATTTTTAACACGCCCACATTTGTTCGGGTAGCACATGCTGAACTAAAATCCATTCTTTTTCTTTTTCAGGATATTAGTCAGTACTGTAATATAAAATGCAATCTCATATCACCAGCTTCTTTGGCATCATTAGTCTGACTCAAAATAATGATCTATATATTTTTTTTCTGAGGAAACTTGTATTAATGAAACTGTTCTCAGCTATCCATCAGAATATAAAACATACTTTGATAAGCACCACATGTGCCTCATGGAGCATCTTTTCATGCTCTTTACAGAACTACCACGTGTAGGTCTCGCGCCTCTTGTAGCTTCCTTATTTTCTATGTTCTTATGCTATAACCATTTCCCCATATACACTTTGCTGCCAACAATTCTGTTAACTGTGAAGTAAAAATACTCATTAAAAAACAAATTCATTATCCTGTCAATTCTGCTTCTTAGGGTTTAAACCCCCTTTGGGGCCCAAACGTAATTTCCATTGTAATTTTTGGGGTTCCATTATACAATTTTTAGTGACTATAAGCAATATTTTATAGCTATGACCTGTTTAGCATCCTTGTCTACTAACAAATTTTGGGTATATCAGTTACTTTTCATAATTTTAGGGCTGACGAGACCATTTTTTATAGCAAAGGAAGATCGGGGTCTCAAGGGGTTTAAAGAGAGAATCCCGGCTAGACATACGTACATATATTATGATAAAATGTATCTCTTCATAGCAAGGATTTTTCTAAAGGAAAAATAGGGCTCAACTAAGGGGTTGTGAAATAAACTATGGAGTATATATTACCAATAGCAACTTCTCTCTCTCTCATTGGAAGAACTTTTTACAAGGCAATAGCAGTTGTAGTGATGCTAGACTCAGTACTGCGCTGTGCAAACCCAATGTAATCAGCCCACAAACCGACATCCTACTTTTAGCTCTACAATGTTCTGGTATTTACATTGGCCACTGATGAACACTATGAAAGAACATGGATAGAAACAGGGGAATCACTCGATCACGATTCTGATAAATATCCCAAACTGGCAAATAAGATTGAAAAAAATATATATATCTTTTTTCACATCCCCATTCTTACCCAGGGGACAAAAATTTTGCCTTCAGCTGTCATACATATCTGGTCAGTCACAGTTTGCCTATGCTGTCATAAGTAGATAATGTCAATAACAAAAAATCAATATTCTTCAGTCATTGGCTAATGTTAGAAGGTAACCCACAGCGGGGATATACTACACGGGGCTCCCCATATTCTATGCTCTGTTTTTTTACGAGACGAAAAATCCTGACCCCTTGCTGCTTACTGACTGATATTTGATGCCAGGAGAAGGGACTATTGCAGTTCTTCTAGTTTTCAGTTGCATTTTATCATAGTTAACCATATTATCAGGTCAACATAGGCATCATTTTAAGCACAAGACCTTAAGATAGAATGGAATTTTTGCTCGTTAAAAAAAATAAGACATATTTTTGTCGAATAGAACAGTTTGTGATGGAGACTTTAACAACCACAGTCATGCAATACTACTGATATTTGATGCCAAGAAAAAGGGAAATAGTACAGTTCTTTTTGATTTTAGATAGATGATTGATAAGATAGAATGGATTTTTTGCATCGTTAAAAAAACGGACTATAATAAAATCTGTTCGATATAATATCTGTTCCGGACCCCACCATATATAGTTTTTTTTTTTTTTTATGGTAAAAATGCAGAAAGGAAGCCTGCCCCCTGCCTCCCCTTCTATTCTAGGGGGCAGCTGATTGGTGCATTCCTCGTATCATCACTACCAATCACAATATGTTCTTCACTACTTAACAGCGGCGTGACCCTGGACAACAATCTTCACTATAGAGGGTTTTTTATTTTGCCCACCCTCTGCAGTGAAGATTGCTCTGTCCAGTGGTCACGCCGCTTTTTAAGTAGTGAAGATATTGTGATTGGTAGTGATGATACGAGGAATGCACCAATCAGCTGCCCCGTAGAATAGAAGGAGAGGCAGGGGGCGTGGCTTCCTTACTGCATTTTGACCATTATAAAAAAAATAGACTATAGTCTGTCATTTTCTATTGATCCATGGTTATGTTTGTCACTGAAAACATTAAAAGAAAATGCTTAAAGCCTCTTATACGCATGACAGTCTGCTCGCTGTTAGTTATTCGGTTTTCAGGTCATATGCAATATTTTCTTCATAAAAAATGTTGTTATCTAAATTGTGCGTCCACCAACCCTTCGTCTATGGGGACCCCAGTATACAAAGAAAACTGAACTTTGAAACCAAGACTCTACAACCCTATTGCACGGCTACAAAAACATATCTTTAGGCTTTTGTGACTTTACAAATATACTCTAGATACAGATAGATATAAACTGATAAATGTTCGCAGCTTTCAATGAAGGCTCTTTGCAAGGCCTTCCACTGCTACTTTTCCAAGGGGGAGCAAAAGCAATATATTCCATGTATCATAATACCATAACCCTTAAAATCAACCCACCGCTGGGCTGGTCCTTCCGTGGGCTAAAGGGGCCCTGATCCATGGGGCAAATAAGTTGCCCCCTCAAAGGCAGTGCATTTTTAAGAAAATATTACTGGGCGACATTCGTCGGATAGCCAGAAAGGAAAGGCCTACCTGTTAAAATATAGTTTTTTGGATACATCAACTTCACCCTTTGTAGCTGTGTATAAATAAGATCCTATGCAGTAATAAGAATGCACTTCTGGATCTAACACACACAAAAGATAACTATTGTATCCAAAGGGAAAGGGAATTTATGAACAAAAGTCTTGTCGCCCAGTAGCTTAAATTGTTCTTACTGGGCGACAGTTTTCCATCACTGGAGACATTTTGGTCGCCCAGTTTTTGATTTAAAAAAATGCACTGCTCAAAGGCCTACCACCTTGGCTCTTTGCAACAAAACCCACCAAGATCAGAAACTGATGTGTAACTACCACATACATCACTACAATGACTAGATATCATAGTATTACCATTGGGGGAAGAGGAACTTACTGATGTGTGGAGCCCTGGGGTATTTTATCATCAGAAAGCAATAAAACCTATGCTGTATTTGATAGGCATCTCTAAATTTTTAATCTGTGTTCATTTGAATGTTTGTATGATATATTATTCTAGTACTAAAGAGAAAAATTATTAGATATCAACAGAGTAAGAAAAATTTAGAAGTGACAAACTATACTCTTATTTTTAACGAGGCACAAATCCTGACCCCTTGCTGCTTACTGACTGATATTTGATGCCAGGAGAAGGGACTATGCGATTCTTCTAAATTTTTAGTTGTATTTTTTCATAGTTAACCCTATTATCCGGTAAACATAGGCACCATATTAAGCATGAGACCTTAAGATAGAATGGAATTTTTGCCTCGTTAAAAAAAATAGACTATATGTTGTCGAATAGAACAGTTGTGATGGAGACTAACAACCAGTCATGCAATACTCCCTTACTATCCCATAGCCCTTAGCCAATTACTATAAAATGTGTAAATTCGAACATTGGGCAGAGGAGTGACAGCATGACACCACCGCTGCCTTTGAGCTGCTTGGCTGTACACGGCTATAGTCTATTTTTTATTAGGGTCAAAATGCGTAAAGGGAAACCACGCTTCCTGCCTCCCCTTCTATTCTCGGGGCAGCTGATTGGTGCATTCCTCGTATCATCACTACCAAACACAATATCTTCACTACTTAACAGCACGTGACCACTGGACAGAGCAATCTTTACTACAGGGATTTCTGATTTTGTCACCCTTTGTAGTGAGATTGCTGTGTCCAGTGGTCACGCCGCTGTTAAGTAGTGAAGATATTGTGATTTGGGGGTGGTTTATACGAGGAATGCACTAATCGCTGCCCCGTAGAAAAGAAGGGAGGCAGGGGGGGTGGCTTCCTTCCTGCATTTTGACCATAATACAAAAAATAGACTATAACATGCATCGCTGTACAATGATCTGGATACCGAGACTGTGTGTATGAGCCACAAATCTACAGTCACAAGCTGGCTTTTTTTGTATTATAATTCAGGACTTCTTATGTACAGATTTTTTCCCTTCTTTCCCTTGCTGGTGTGGTTTGCGTCCCTCAGTGGAGACTCAGGCCTTGCGACCAACTCTGCAGCTGGGGGAAAAAAAGAAACATAACATCTCTCATCATCATCTTTCTGTTTAATTAACCCCTTCACACCCAGATCTTTCCTTTCCTATAAAAAAATATATGTTGTTTGTCATCAAATTTAAAAAAAGTAACTGAATATACCAATTAGTTAGTGGACATGGATACTAAACAGGTCATATGTATCAAATATTGCTTATATTCACTAAAAATCATCTAATGGTAGCAAATTACAATGGAAATTACGTTCTGGGCCCCAAGGGTTAACATCAGATTTCCAATGATGTCCCTATGAGGTTAGATGTTCCCAACACTGCCCAGCCCTGTCAAAATTTACTCCTGTCCCCCCTTTTACCCTCCCCCGTATATAGTTTTTTTTTTTTATTATGGTCAAAAAAGCAGTAAAGGGAAACCACGCCCCCTGCCTCCCCCTCTATTCTACGGAGCAGCTGATTGGTGCATTCCCCGTATCACACTACCAATCACAATATCTTCACTACTTAACAGCGCGTGACCACTTTGGGCAGAGCAATCTTCACTACAAAGGGGTTTTTATTTGTCACCCTCTGTAGTGAAGATTGCTCATCCAGTGGTCACGCCGTTGGTAAGTAGTGAAGAATTGTGATTGGTAGTGATGATACGAGGAAAGCACCAATCAGCTGCCCCGTAGAATAGAGGGGGGCAGGGGGCGTGGCTTCCTTACTGCATTTTGACCCTAATAAAAAATATAGACTATAGGCCCTCCCTCCCACACCCACCACTCACCACACTGCCCCGCCCTGTCATATTTACTCCTGTCACCCCTTTGCCCTGCCCTGTCTAGGCTTCCTCACACACCCCTTTGCCCTGCCCTGTCTAGGCTTCCCTCACACCCTTTGCCTCCCTGTTCTACTTCCCCCACACACCCCTTTGCCCTGCCCTGTCTAGGCTTCCTTCACACACCCCTTTGCCCCGCCCTGTCTAGGCTTCCCCCACACACCCCTTTGCCCTGCCCTGTCTAGGCTTCCCTCACACACCCCTTTGCCCTGCCCTGTCTAGGCTTCCTTCACACACCCCTTTGCCCTGCCCTGTCTAGCTTCCCTCCCACACCCCTTTGCCCTGCCCTGTTTTAGGCTCCTCACACACCCCTTTGCCCTGCCCTGTCTAGGCCCTTTCCCTCACACACCCCTTTGCCCTGCCCTGTCTAGGCTTCCTTCACACACCCCTTTGCCCCGCCCTGTCTAGGCTTCCTTCACACACCCCTTTTCCTGCCCTGTCAGTTCCTCACACACCCCTTTGCCCTGCCCTGTCTAGGCTTCCCTAAAACCCCTTTGCCCTGCCCTTCTAGGCTTCCCCACACCCCTTGCCTGCCTGTCTAGGCTTCCTTCACACACCCCTTTGCCCTGCCTGTCTAGGCTTCCCTCCCAACCCTTTGCCCGCCTGTTTTAGGCTTCCCCCACACCCCTTTTGCCCCCTGCCCTGTCTAGGCTTCCCTCCCACACCCCTTTTGCCCTGCCCTGTCTAGGCTTCCCTCACACACCCCTTTGCCCTGCCCTGTCAGGCTTCCCTTTGCACGCCCCCACTCACCCATTCTGCCGTGCTCCTCACGCCCAGATTTCTTCCTGCTGCCGACCATCAAACTTCACCACGGCACACAACACTTTACTCAACGTCTGCGGAGAAGAAAAGGATGTTCTTGTTTAACCCCTTCCGCCCAGATCTTTCCTTGGCTATATTTAATCGTCTGTTATTGCCTAAAAACCCGAAAAGTAACTAAATAAACCAAATTAGCTTGGCAGGGTATTAACGGTCATATTATAAAATTTCTTTTTTCATTAAATCGTCCCAATGTGGTTTATAAATGAAACTACGTGCGGCCTCAAGGGTTAACCCCTGAATACTAACCAAGTACCTTCCCTTTGGGAAACTAATTTCACGTTTTTCTATAAGTATTCTAACTTTTTTTTTCTTTTTTAACGAGGTGAAAATCCTGACCCCTTGCTGCTTCAGACTGATTTTGATGCCAGGGGAAAGGAATACTACGCTTCTTCTAAATTTTAGTTGTATTATCTATATATTATGGAGGATCTTGGGGACAAGATAATATATAGATAGATAGATCGTGAAAATATCTATAAAAAATCCTTTTTGGGATTTTTCCGTTGACTTCTATAGTTATTTTTTTAAAGGAAAATTCCATTTATCTTATAGTCTCATGCTTAAAATGATGCTAGTTCCCTGAATATATGGTAACCCGTGATAAAATAATACTGAAATTTTGAAGAAGCGTAGTATCCTTTCTCCGGGATCAACTATCGTTTATAAGCAGCAAGGGGCGGATTGGCAAAGGGTCAGATTTTCACCTCGATAAAATAAAAGCCTAGTTTTCCTTGTTCAACATGCCTCTGTGGGAAAGAGATTAAAATGATGATAGTGATAATTTAAAGAAAATCTTACCGTAAATACACTATAGTCGCCACTATGCTCCCCTGTTTTACCCTAGATAACATATAGTCGCCACTATGGCTCCCCGTTTACCGTAAATAACCTTTTGTCCCACTTGGCTTCCCCTGTTTGTACCGTAAATAACATAAGCGCCACTATGCTCCCTGTTGTAACCCTAAATAACACTTAGTGCCACTATGCTCCCTGTTGTACCTAAATAACACTTTAGTCGCACTATGGGTCCCTGTTGTACGAAATAACCTATAGTCCCCACTATGGTCCCCTGTTTTTACAGTTTGTAAACTATAGTCCACTATGGCTCCCTGTTTGTACCGTAAAATAACACTATAGTCCCCACTATGGCTCCCCCGTTGTACGTAGATAACACTATAGTCGCACTAGGTCCCCTGTTGTACGTAAAAAAACACTTTGTCGCCACTATGGCTCCCCTGTTGTCCCCGTAAATAACCTATATTCCCACTAGGCCCCCCTTTTGTACCGTAAAAACACTTGGGCCCGCCACTAGGCCCCCTTTGTCCCGTAAATAACATTTAGTGCCACAGGGCCCCCGTTGTACCGAAAAACACTAAGTCGCCACTAGGCTCCCCTGTTGTACCGTAGATAACACAATCGCCAGCACTTGCCATGCACTAATGTCGCCGGGCCAAAATTTTTTACAATTTTTGCATCACTACAGACTTTTTTTTTTCCACTGAAGACTGTAGTGTGATGTCCTAATATAAATACTGTTATCATCTTCAGTGGCACAAAAATCGTAGGAGCTATAATTCGTATATATTTCCTGGCGACATTGTGCAGTGACAAGTGACTGGGCTATAGTGTTATCTACGGTAAAATAAAAGCCTCAATTTTTTTTTCTTTTTTTTTTTTAATATAAAGGGCTGGCCAAGGGCACACAAAAAAAGGTAGCACAAAGCCCGCAAGTTGCCATCCCTATTAAAAGGGAAAACGTAAGAGAATAAAAAAAAGGGGGGTGGGTCAATTTTAATCATTTTTATTATTTTTGGCAAAAATGCAGTAAGGAAGCCACGCCCCCCGCCTCCCCCTTCTATTTACGGGGGGAGCTGATGGTGCATTCCTCGATCATCACCACCAATCCAACTTCTTTACTACTTTTAAAAGCGGTGACCACGGACAGAGCATCTTCCTACAAAGGGTGACAAAAAAAAAAATCCCTTGTACTTGTAGGAAGATTGCTGTCCGTGGGCAGCCGCTGTTAAAGTTGGAGATATTTTGATTGGTAGGGATGATCGAGGGAAAGCACCAATCAGCTCCCCGTAAATAGAAGGGGGGGCAGGGGGCTGGCTTCCTTACTGCATTTTTAAATAATACAAAAAAGACATAGTTTTGGGAGGCCGGGCTTTTCACGTGCCTTGGTTTTTCCTTCCAAACATGTATGGCAAACATTCTTCGGGATTTAAACTCGCGGCTTCCTCCAGAGACACTCCCAGTCGATGCCGCGCCTCCTCGCCCTCCCCCCTTGGCCCCGGTTTGCGGCGGGTCAGCTCCCA
>JACEEZ010026276.1:0-15554 GCA_016584305.1 Chionoecetes opilio | reverse complement strand
CGGGGCACCCCCAGGGTTGCCCCAATTTGTGAAGGCTTAGGGTATTAAAACGCCCTTTCCCTTTTTCTTCAATCCCTCCCCCCCCCCCTCGTGTGGGCAATTTGATGTTCCTTGTCGAGAGCTGCTGGTATGGGAAAGGAGCCTGCATTGGGACTCGCGCTGTGACCCCCGGGTAGTGGCGTCGTAGGGTGGCGAGGCGACCGCCTCCCCCGGCGTATCCCCCAATGATGTTTGATTGACCGGAGTTAATGCACTCCATTGCTCAAATTGTAACTCACATGATTTATTATTTTCATATTTTGGAATGCTTTGTGTTTTAAGGAGTTTTGATGTCCAGAATTAAGATCTATAGGAAGGAGCTGTGTTGCTAGTGGTTTAGTGCAGAAGGGTGGTTTGTTAAATATGATTTAGGTGTATGGGCGGACGCTACAAGACTGTCTCCTGTCACCTCAACACCTAAATCACCTATTTAAGGTGACACACGGTGATACATGACTAAATAGGACACTTGATAGAAAAGTTTATCAAACATGAACAAATAATATGAGCACAGTCATATGAAATAGTCCATGAGCCAGGCCAGATATCGGTACCACCTGGGGTGACTAAACACGAATGGTACTAAAATGTTTATAGAGTGACTGTAAATACATAAGATATGATAGCCTCCCGCACTGGTAGCTTAGTCTGATTTTTGATGCAATGGGGGTGCACCATAAAAAAAGATTTTCAGCGTGACGCTCGGGGTTTTCCTCATTTTTTAAAACAATCACACGACGTTGCGAAACTTTGGAACCTATGTAGAATTTGATTCTCTACCAGAGTTGTTCCTAGGTATTTTTCAAATTTCCTCATATTTTGGGATTTACCTAAAAAAAAATAATTTTGGGTATTTTCCCATAAATCTGGAATAAATCCCTAAATATGGGAGAAATTGAAAAATATATTCCAACAGCTCTTGTAGCTAATTTGATTTCTACAAGAGCTATTCCGATGTATATTCAAGTTTCCCCATATTTAGGGTTTATTTCATATTTGGTGATTTTTTGTGATATTTTGGGATAATTATTATTGGAAGGAGCAAACATATGTAGAATGGTTTCCATGTAAATGTGTTTGTTTGTTTGTTCATGTAATGTTAATGGTGATATTTTTTTTGCAGGTGTGTGCTGACTGTCGACGGCATGATGCAACCATCAGCGAGGAAGAGAGCACGGATCGGACTGTATCATCCACTGCTCTGATGATGACAGCGATGCTCTGGTGTCACCACAGGATTTGGACTCCTGGAACACATTGCTCAGGGCTGCAGAGATCAGGCAGCATGATCCAGTCCTGGAAGCAGCAAGGGCCTTGAGAAGGAGGAATACCACACATACATTATCACCGTAAATGTCGTAGTCTCTTTACAATGAAGAAGTCACTGGATTCTATCCTTGCAAAAGGGTGTCAATGGATAGAATCAGCAAGGTCGACCCCAGGAGGAGGGCATCAAGATGCCCTAGTATAGCAGGGTGTATGCCAAAGTATGTCTCTTCTGCGATAAGCAAGCAAGTACATGGAAAGCAGCAAAGACAAGGGAGCCACCAGCCAGTGTGTTGAGCTTAAGAGCAGATGGAGCAAGAATCAGCAGAGCAGCAACAAGGAAAACTCAACCAGGAGTACTCTGGTTTACTAGCAGAGACCTTGTTGCGCAGGGGTCACTACCACAAGTAGTGCCTACTGCGCTACAAAGTCGTCCAAAAGAGATTCCCCAATCGGCCGCCAGGTTATGGGGCAGTGAAAATCAGGAAGAAAGGAGGGAAGCACGCTTACGAAGAGGCTGAGATAGAAGCCTCGAGGGAACTCTTTACTTGTATATTAAGGACTGAATTATCCCCAACCCAGAGTACTGCCTATGAATAAACCTCACATCTAGGCTCTGATAGATTCCATGATGTCCCGTGGATTATCCAACTAAACCAGCGACAAGAAACATCGTTCCGCGAAGATGAAAAACGCGTTTGGGAAATCACTACGCTTGTCCCAGATGAGAAAGGAAGCTTCTAATCTATCCACGCATCCTCTCAATGGACGACCTGCCCGACAAGCACACAAATGACCAAAAGATCGGCAAGACAGCAAGAGCAGCTAACTCTGAGATATCTTAACCAAAGCAGGAATGCAGCTGAGGAATGAGAGCAATAAGCAAGATGTGACAGCCATGGCCCTCCCGATACAGATCAGAAGTATTCCTGCAGCAGTCATAAATTCCTGCAACACCCTGCCTGACAGGAGAGTGTGAGTGTCAAATCCCTCTGAAGAGCTCACGTCTTAGCCACCATCCTTTCGGCAGTGTGACTTGGTCTTTGCTGTTACCAGTGGCAAGACAAGCCACCCAAGCCCGTACTGACTGTCCAATGCTGTAAAGTGTTGGACAGGAAACACAGAACTGAATCCGAACTCTGATCGTCTTGGGCCAACTGTGTGTCCTTACTCAATGTTGAGAGATCGATCAAAGCCCTTGTAAATCCAGAAGCTGGAATGTTCAAAGGATGACATTACACTGCCAGCAAACATCTACCATTGGTGTTGCTCAAAACCCTGGCCTGGGATAACATCGACCGACTTGAAGAGACACTAAGTGGAGCAGGTACTTCCACAGAGTCAATTGCATGGCTGTCCAGTCCAGGTTGCAGGCTCTGTGCCAGAGAAGAGTTCGCCAGAGTAATTACAAGTCCAAAGATAAGAAATAAGACGCATCACTCTGACCGCATCAATCTGCCAATATACAATGTGGGCGGCGGGCAGGGCCACCCCAGGATGAGCACTGCGTATGTCGACACTACCAAAGAGGTCAGGATTCAAAGACCAAGAACCATATCTGGCTTCTTACTCGAATGTCAGACATTGAGAACCAGTCCATCATCAGTTGGACGGGTTTTCAAACATCAAAAATCCGCAGAGACATTGCAGTGGTCCAGGACAAGGTAAGCACCCTGCCCACTATCAATGATTCCCGCAACAAAATGTCCACCGTTAATGAAAGTTTGGAGCAAACGCATGCCATCATGCAGGTCCTTACGCTTAACAAGATTGTGTGCGTGTTTTGATCAAGCACTCTATGCCAAGCTGCCGAGGTTCTCTGGGAAAACAGAGAAGTTCAAGAACTTATCAATCAGGATGGGCGTCTTCCACACAATCTGCAATCTCCTCTCACCATAGGAAGAGGTTTCAGGATGCAGGTCTTAGAGATCTGTCGTGTGGATCAGGTGTATCGCAGAAGGATCAGTGTGTCCGGGTTGATGGACGGGGCCCGGAGGTACAACAGAGCAGTGAGACTGCCACAAGCTGTGTAGGGAAGCACTGATGAGGCTTGCATGGAAAGGCTTCCTTCCATGGCTAGAAGAAAACCAATTCAAAGGCATACACCATATGTATGGAACAATGAAGAACATCAACAGCTTCACAGCAATGTGTCTAGGGGAACGTTCAAGAGCTGATGGAGAGTGAATCAGCACACATATCATGAACTCTTCACGTTTATCTTGAGACCCTAAGAGATGAACACAACCTCTCAGCATTCTGGATGATGTCATACCGGACATGGTTGAGATCATGCTGGACCTGTTCGAGCCCTCAGAGATGGCTAACTGGGATGCTTCACCTAGGAGCAATCCGACAGATGATACCGTGGGGTTTTGCTATGACAAAGGTGAACTATCGCCCGATTCCTGAACCTCCTCTATGCCATGACGTCTCGACGGCCCATTGAACACCCAGAGGTCCATGAAACACTCATGCAAGGTGCTCTTTTCGGTCCAGATCGTTAGCAAGAATCCCTTTGGACGGATTCCTGTGGACCAGCCATCGAAGAGACGATCAACAAAGACACCCAGACACCAGGGGGCACAAAAGGTTCAGCTGAAGGTGGAGCGTCGCCAGGTACTACCTGACATCGGAGTTTTATCGCAGCAGATACTTGAAGGCAGCTCAGGGCATGGTAGTAGGCCAAAAGAATACTGACTTCAGCCACCCAGAACCTACAGATGACCAAGGATTAGAAGAGATGAGGCGATGTCTTCTTTAGTCACTGATGGAGACCAGCTGTTGAACCCCTTCAACGCAGAGCAAGGAGATCTTGTCAGTTTGTCTAAACTGCGGACTTGACAGCACCACCAGAAGTTGCCAAAGACCTTCTAGGGGCCCTACAGAATAGGAGAGGATGCATATCAAAGCCTTCAAGGAAGAGCGCCTGGAGACCGATAACGCCAACTATACAGTTTCATGACACGATGACGAAGACGAAACTGAGAACGTTTCACAACATCAGAATGAAGCCACGCTCACAAGGCCATGCAAGGCAGGCTATCCTTGAAGGCTGACAGGAACCTATTTGGCCAGATGATCCTTGGCGAGAACAGGAAAGCTCAAATGAGTGATGTCTTGCTCATTCCCCTGGGGCCTTTGCCATGGGCACTTGCCAGCGGTGGATGATGGGTCTCTCCGCAAGACCAACAAGGCTGCCCTAGCAAGGAGTTGGAGAGAATGTTCTCCGCAGAGGTGATCCCGAGCCCCTGCTACCATAATTGATGGGTATGAGGCCTGTCCAGAAAACTGAAGGGAAAGACAACACTTTTTACAGCTTGCAGGCACAGCACTGAGTCACGTTGTCCCTGAGGGTGCTAAGAGGGCAGGCGCATTGATGTTGTGTTGGACGTTTCTACAATGAGACATCCATAAAGATGCAGAACGAGCCAACAGAAGTGCAGGCACAGGATCCATTTCAAGAACAGTCAACCTGGGCACAACATCCAGCAGTGGAGAAAAGTTACTCGGTAGTTCCTCCAACACGGCAAGTATCATCAAGTTCTGGTAGAAGAATGAAAAAACACAGACAGGGAGAAGCTCGAGGGCAGGAGCTGATGTCACATGTGAGCAGCTTCTGCTTTTCAAGATCACCAAAGAGCAGTGGGAAGAGTCTGAAGCTTAATTCCAAGTCAAGAAAAGCAGACACACGGCCTCCTTCTCCATGCACTTCATGCAGAGGAATCTGGGTACAAGTCTGTCAATTCATCACTGCAGAGGAGTACAGGACATCATGGTCCTGGGTCTGGGCATGTGCCACAAGATCCCATCCCACCTGTTCCAGAAGTCGGGACGAAGAACCGGACAAGATTACTGGATATCAACACACTGAGCGTAACTGGGAGGCAGTGTGTTGATTCATTGATTGGTATGCATGCCTTTACAGGCTGTGATACCGTCAGGCATTCGCATGCCGGGGAAGATGACGACACTCAAGCAGGTGAAGATGGGACAAGGACATACAGGATGCTTTTCCACGAACTTGGGCGCTCTATGGAAAGGTCTCTGAACTCTTTGAGAAAGCTACAGGAAATCACCTGCCACATGTACTGCCATCTACCACACAAACTGAGCGTGAACAAAGCTTCGGTATGAGCTGTGCTGTCGCGAGACGTGGAGAGGTGGAGGTCAAGTCAAACTCCCACTGGTGAGGACTGCCTCTCATGCATGCACTACGTGCAAACTACCAGGCTGCGATCTGGAGGAGAAGTTGCAGAGCCAGCCATTTGTTGCGAAACCAACAGGACTGCGGCTGGATTGACAGATGATGGACAGCAGCTTGCTGTCAACTGGATGCGAGGCTCACCAGCACCAGATGCTGTAGGCAGCTACTGCCTGCAAGTTGTGTGCGTCAGCGAACTACCTAAGTGCACTTGCCTCAGCAATGGCTGAAGGTGTACCGGACCATGGCGGTTACAAGACATGCCAGAACAAGGCTTATTGAGAAGCCGGTAGCACAACCAGTTCAGATTCCGAGTCTGACGTAGATGATATTGAGGAGGATTAATTGGCCATAATTAGTAAGTACAGCCCAGGGCATGCTTAGTGTGTATTTAAAGGACTGGATATTAAATGTGACAATTACTATATTATTTAGTGACTTTAGGCATTCCTGTCCCCAAATTGACATTTTAAATTTTTCTGAATTTTCCCCCCCCCCCCCCCCCCCCCCGGTAGGGTGTGTCTATTTCAAGAAGTGATAACGACCCATAAGTACCAGTGTGCAAGGGCTATCATATCAAAACATAAACTAGAGCATTGTAGCAAGCTTAAAAACACTAAGAGAATTATGTCACCCCGGGTGGTACGATATCCCAAAATTCGGGTCTGGCTCATGGACTATAAGCAATAGCTTTGACAGCCACGGCCTGTGTTGGCTTGGTTATCTTCTTATTCTGTGAACCTCTCTGCTGGGATCACTTTTGTAGGTCTGTCAGCACGAGCTTTTCTTTTTTTGAGCTATTTTTCACACCTGGGAAAAAATTACCATCGCATTACGGACAACCGGCTGTAACGGACCACTTCTCCCCCTTTTAGTCCGTGAAAATCGAGAGTTGACTGTATTATATATATTATATATATATATATATATTTAATATATATATAATATATATATGATATAGATATATATATATATATATAGATATAATATATATATACAGGGAGTTCACCGTTTAGAGCATCGTGTATACGAGAATCAATTGATACGAGATGTGTAAATAGGTCTATTTTCAATATAGAGATCGAAAATCCAATGTTACGACATTCAAAACTGGGGTGAGTTAAAATTTCAAGTTCAAAAGCAGCGCCCCTACCCCACTCCAGGCTGACAAAGGGGGATTTTGGTTGACCCCAGTGAGGTCACCCTAGCAAGCCGGACCTGAAGGGTAATTAAGCATATGGTGCGGGCCCTGACATTAGGTGGGTAATTAGCAGGTTGCAGCCCCAAAACCTTGGCTACAGCAGTCAGGTCACCCCCGCAAGGCGTGACCTGAAGGGTAATTAAGCATTTGGTGCGGCATGAACCTTTAGGGTCTTTAGCAGGTGTTGAACCTGTTCACCCCTTACCAATCCAGGTTCAACCGTGGGACCGCCTACACTACCTTCTCTTGTATCACGCGGCGTCCCCTACATTACAAGTTTTTTGCTCTTGTTATGAGGTTTTATGTTTAATTAATGGCAGTTATGTTATCTTTGTGTTGCTATTTTCTTTTAAGAATGTTGGTTCTACAGAATAGGTAGTACAGTGTGGGTAATTATAGACGCTGTGTGTTTGTTGTGTTGCTAAGTTATTTTAGCTTGAAAAACAGTATTTTTTTTTTTTTTTTTTTTAATTAATGGGGTCCTGGAACCAAACCTTATTTTACCATTAAGTTATCGTTGTTCGTTATACCAGATGCGCGTTACGATGTATGGCCAGTGGAACCTAATTGCTCTGTATCGTCGGGACTCCATGCTAATATCTATATATTATATATATAATATAAATATATATATAATCTATATATATATATATATAATATATATACTATTATATATATATATATATATACAGGATGGTACCGATTATACAAGCATTCGATAATACGAGAATCCGATGCTACGAGATGTGTAAATTAGGTCTATTTCATATACGAGATCGAAAATCCAATGTTACGGACATTCAAACTGGGGTGAGTAAAATTAACAAGTTATTTACTTAAAATTATAAAGTTCATTTCCCGGACTATATGATTTGACCTAAGGTGTACGAAATCAATTCTGAAAAGCTGATAATCTGGGGCTCAGACGACAATGTGGCCTACAAAAATTCACAAACCCGGGCGAGAAGAGAAGCCAGCAAACGAGTAGTATGGCCAGCAACAACCTTGCTCTCGCACTACCTAGATACTACTTCCCTAATGCCGGGAAGCGGTGGGGGTGGTGATACAAAGCTGATGAAAAGCTCCTCGATAGTCGTAACGAGTAGGAAGGTTGCTGATGGCTTAAGGAGTCATCGTCACCAGACAATGACAAACAGTTTTAAAAACTTCATCGACCATAAAAGCCAGCGATACATATTTCCAGGCGCAAGAATGGCATTCA
This sequence comes from Chionoecetes opilio, assembly GCA_016584305.1. Lineage (NCBI taxonomy): Eukaryota > Metazoa > Arthropoda > Malacostraca > Decapoda > Majidae > Chionoecetes > Chionoecetes opilio. The sequence goes on along the minus strand of JACEEZ010026276.1, from coordinate 7,622 downwards.
GGACTGCCTCTGTCTGCCTTCTGTTCCCAGTCATCTAAAACAATTCTCGTTTTATTTTTAATGCTTTGCGTTTTACGTAGTGTTAATGTATCAGATAGTAAGATATATAAGTAAGGAGCCTGTGGTTGCTAGTGGATTGGTGGTAAGAAGGGTGTGTATGTGTGTTAAAATGGTGGACATTTGTGATATGGGGCGCCTCCGCGAGCAAGTATTTCCAGTCAACTCTCTGCCCCGCCAGCTCCGGCAGCAGTCACCTCATATAAATCTGTAAAATCACCCTTATTAAGGTGACACATGGTGCTACATGATTTAGATAAGCCACGTGGATATAACATCTCACCATAATCACTAAGTTGTATTAATAACGAGTGATAAGATGTTTAAGCCTGACCAAACCTACCTTGGCGGAGAGGCGGCAGGGCCACCCCGTCCGCCGACTCTCTCAAAAACCGCCGTCATCCGCCTCAACCTGTGCCTTCCTGAAGAAGACCAGTCAGCCTCCTACGCCTGTGATAGCACCATAGGATATCACCATGATCATAGGATCCTCAAAGGGTCCTCGGATTTCCTAATAATAATTACCAAGGAGATCTCTACGGGCGCGCGGACAGCGGCGGCGCCCGCACAACACAACCACCCCCATTATCAGATGTATAATAGTGATTCCTGAAGAAGTCAGGTCAGCTCCCACGCATAGTGATAGCACAATAGGATATCACCAGGGACCAAGGATTCCCAAGGGGTTCTCACACCCCTACTAAATATGACCAAATTTTATTTATAGCTTGAAAAAACATGTCTTTTTTTTTTTTTTTTTTTTTTTAAATTGATGGGGTCCTGAACCAAAACCTATAATTTACCCATTTATTTATGTGTTTCGTATAAGAGATTTCGCTTTAGAGTAGCAGTGGAACCTACCTGCTCTATCTTCGGGACCTCTCTGTATATAATATAGATATATAGATATATATATATATACATATATATAATATATATATATATAATAATATATACAGGAGAAACCTGTTTATCGGCACCCTATCGGGGGGGAGCACATGTCCGGATAAACTCATTTTGCCGTTGTTTTGAGAGTTACTCTTATGAATCGCCCAATTTTTTTGTTTTTTTTTTTATTTTTTTTCCCCCCATCACAAGGAAATGGCCAAGGGGCACAACAAAAAAGGGTAACACAAAAAGCACGTTAGTTGCCGTCCCCTATAAAGAAGACAGTAACTGAGAATAAAATAAAAAGAAGGGTGAGCAATTAGTTCGGGAGGTGTCTGTTACTCTTCTTTTGAAAAGATGTAGTCATAGGAAAGTGAAAAATAGAAAAACAGGAAGAGAGTTCCAGAGTTTCTCAGTTGAAAAAAAAAAAATAATAAAAAAAAAAAAAGAGAAAAAAAATAAAATAATAATAAAAAAAAGCCTGGGATCGAATTAGTGCCGGTGTTTTGAGGTCTGCCGTTGTTATTAAATGGGCGGTTTTAAACGAGGTTCTCCGGTGTATTACAGGGAAGGTCCCTGAAGATACGAGCAGTTAGGTTCACCTGGCATACTCTTTAAGCGAAATCGGTATAACGAAAACACATAACAATGGTAAAATATAGGTTTGGTTACAGGAACATCAATTCTAAAAAACAAAAAGAAAAGAAAAAAAAGACATGTTTTTCAAGCTAAAATAAAACTATAAGCAAACACAACAAAAACCACGCGTCTAGATACCACACTGTACTACCTATTCTGTAGAAAAGCAGTTCTGAAAGAGAAAATAGCACACAAAATAAAAAATAACTGCACATTAATTAAAAATAAAAAACATGCAGAACAAGCAAAAAAAGACGTTGTAATGTAGGGGACGCCAAGTGATACAAGAGAAGTAGGTAGGGGTTCCCAAGGTTGGGGCCGCCACACCTGCTAATTACCCCTAAAGGTCAGGCGCGCCATATGCTTAATTACCCTTCAGGTCAAGCCTTGCTGGGGGTGACCTTGACGCGGTCCCAATTTGGGGGCCCACACCTCGCTAATTACCTTCTATAATGTCGGCCACGCCATTATGCTTAATTCCCTTCAGGTCACGGTTGCTATGGAGTGACCTCCACTGGGGTCAACAAATCCCCCCTTGTCCAGCCTGGAGTGTGGTAGGGCGTGAATTTTGAACTTGATAATTTACTCACCCCAGTTTGAATGTAATATCTTGGATTTCGAATCTAGTATATTGAAAATAGACCCTAATTTACACATCTCGTATCATCGGATTCTCGTATACCGAATGCTCGTATAACGGGGACCTCCCTGTTATATATTATATATACTATCTATATATTCATATATATCATATATAATATATATAATATATATTATTATAGATATAATATTATATAATATTATTATAATTATATATATATATATATATAGATATAATATATATATAGATATATATAATATATAGATAAATATATTATATTAGTGGCCCTAACGTATAAGTTTGGTGCCACAGGGGGCCACGGGTGGAAGAAGTTGGACCACCCTGCTCTATACTATTTGCAGTGGATGAATACATGCCATGACAAAAACATACAATAGTTGGCACTTTGCTTTACAAGTTACTAGACCTTAAGACGTAACCTTGGCACACTTTTACAACTGCAAACTCTTCAATTTACGAGTTGAAGTCCAGTTCTCATAGCCAATCACTTCCCATGCACAAAAGGGCCAACGCACAAGACGCTGTGATGCATGTAGAATGCTTCACATCTTTGATTCTCTTAGCTGCGAAAATGAACATCTCTCCTGAACCATGGTGGCCATCAGTGTTCACAAGTATATTTCAGAGCACTTCAGTGTTTGGAAAGGCTGCATCGAACTGCAGTGCGTGTTCGGAAAATTGTGAATTACGACCTTTCCTGTCCCAAATTGACATTTTAAATTTTCGATTTTCGGTGGGGTGTGTCTATTCAAGAAGGATAACGACCATAAGTACCATGTGCAGGGCTTCATACAAAACATAAACTAGAGACATGTAGCAAGCTAAAAACACCTAAGAGAATTAGTCACCCCGGGTGGTACCGATATCCCAAAATTCGGGTCTGGCTCATGGACTATAAGCAATAGCTTTGACAGCCACGGCCTGTGTCTGGCTTGTTCTTCTTCTTCTTTTGTGACCTCTTCTGCTTGGGATCACTTTGTAGGTCTGTCAGCACGAGCTTTTCTTTTTTTGAGTTTATTTTTCACACCTTGGGAAAATACCCTCGCTTTAAACGGACAATCGGCTTTAACGGACCACTTCTCCCCCTTTTAGTCCGTAAAAATCGAGAGTTGACTGTAAATATATATATATATATATATATATATCTATATATATATAATATATATATATATATATATATATATATATAAAATATTATATAATATAAAATATACAGGGAGGTCCCGTTATACGAGCATTGGGTATACGAGAATCCAATGATACGAGATGTGTAAATTAGGGTCTATTTTCATATACGAGATCGAAAACCCAATGTTACGACATTAAAAACTGGGGTGAGTAAAATTATCAAGTTCAAAATGCGCGCCCTACCACTCCCAGGCGGGACAAAGGGGGATTTGGTTGACCCCAGTGAGGTCACCCTAGCAAGCCGTGACCTGAAGGGAAATTAAGCATATGGTGCGGCCTGACATTTAGGGGTAATTAGCAGGTGTGCACCCCCCAACCTTGGGACAGCAGTCAGGTCACCCCCGCAAGGCGTGACCTGAGGGTATTAAGCATTTGGTGCGGCCTAAACCTTTAGGGGTCTTTAGCAGGTGTTGAACCTTGTTCAACCCCTACCAATCAAGGTTCAACCTTGGGACCGCTACACTACCTTCTCTTGTATCACGCGGCGTCCCCTAACATTACAACGTCTTTTTTGCTTGTTATGATGTTTTATTTTTAAATTAATGTGCAGTTATGTTATTTTGTGTGCTATTTTTTTTTTAAGAATGTTTTTTCTACAGAAATGGTAGTCCCAGTGTGGGTAATATAGACGCTGTGTGTTTGTTGTGTTGCTATAGTTTATTTTAGCTTGAAAAACGTCTTTTTTTTTTTTTTTTTTTTTTTAATTAATGGGGTCCGGGAAACCAAACCTATTTTTTTACCATTAGTTATGTTTTCGTTATACCAGATTTCGCTTTACGAGTATGCCAGGTGGAACCTAACTGCTCGTATCTTCGGGACCTCCCTGTATATATATTATATATTATATATATATATATATATATTATATAATTATATATAAAAATATATATAATATATATATATATATATATATATATATATATACAGGGAGGTCCGTTATACAAGCATTCGATATACGAGAATCCGATGATACGAGATGTGTAAATTAGGGTCTATTTTAAATATACGAGATCGAAAATCCAATGTTACGACATTCAAACGGGGGTTTGAGAAAAATTAACAATTATTTACTAAAATTATAAAGTCTTTTTCCCTGACTATATGTTTTTAACCTAAGGTGTACGATAATCAATCTGAAAATATGAAAATTTCTGGTGGCTCAGTACGACAATGTGGCCTACAAAATTCAAAAACCCGGGCGAGAAGCCAGCAAACGAAGTAGTATGGCCAGCAACAACCTGCTCTCGCACTACCTAGATACAAATTTTCCCTAATGACGGAAGCTACAAAGCTGATTGAAAGCTCCCTCGATGGGTCGTAAACGAGTAGGAAGGTTGTGACTGGCTAAGGCGTCATCCGTCACCAGCCAATGACAAACAGTTTTAAAACTTCTCGACCAAATAACAAGCCAGCGATACATATTTCCAGGCAAGAATGGCTTCCAGACTGCCTCTGTCTGCCTTCTGTCCCAGTCATCTAAAACTAATTCTCGTTTTAAATTTTTTAATGCTTGCGTTTTAAGTAGTTTTAATGTATCAGATAGTAAGATAATAAGTAAGGAGCCTGTGTTGCTAGTGTATTGGTGGAAAGAAGGTGTGTATGTGGTGTTAAAATGGTGGACATTTGTGATATGGGGGCTCCGCGGCAAGTTTTTCCCCAGTAAACTCTCTGCCCCGCCAGCTCGGCCCACCCAGTCACCCTCATCATAAATCTTTAAATCACCCTTATTTAAGGTGACACATGGTGCTACATTGATTTAGATAATGACACGTGGATATAACATCTCACCATAATCACTAAGTTGTATAATAACGAGTGATAAGATGTTAAGCCTGCCCAAACCTACCTTGGCGGAGGGGGCGGCGGCCTACCCCGTCCGCCGCCTCTCTCAAAAACCGCCGTCATCCGCCTCACCTGTGCCTTCCTGAAAAGACATCAGCTCCTACGCCTGTGATAGCACCATAGGATATCACCATGATCATAGGATTCCTCAAAGGGTCCTCGATTTCCCACTAATAATTACCAAGGAGATCTCTACTGGCGGCGGCATCGGCTGCCGCCCGCACAACACAACACCCCATTATCAGCTGTATAATAGGGGCTTCCTGAAAAAGTCAGGTCAGCTCCCAAAGCATGTGATAGCACCATAGGATATCACCAGGGACCATAGGATTTCCCCAAGGGGTTCTCACACCCCTACTAAATATTACCAAATTTTATTATAGCTTGAAAAACATTTCTTTTTTTTTTTTTTTTTTTTTAAATTGATGGGGTCCTGGAACCAAACCTATATTTTTCCCCTTATTTTTGTGTTTTTGTTATAAAGAGATTTCGCTTTAGAGTATGCCAGGTGGAACCTAACCCGCTCGTATCTTCGGGACCTCTCTGTATATATATATATATTATATATATTATATATATATATATATATATATATATATATATATATAAAATATACAGGAGAACCTCGTTTATCCCGGCACCCTCGGGGGGGGGCACATGCCGGATAAAATCATTTTGCCGTTGTTTTGAGAGTTACTCTTATGGGAAACGCCCAATTTTTTTTTTTTTTTTTTTTTTTTTTTTTTCCCCCATCACAAGGAACTGGCCAAGGGCACAACAAAAAATGGGTAACACAAAGCCCGCTTAGTTGCCAGTCCCCCATAAAGAAGACAGTAAGAGAATAAAATAAAAAAAGGGGGGAGCCAATTTAGTTCGGGAGGTGTCTTTTTACTCTTCTTTTTAAAAGATGTAGTCATAGGAAAGTGGAAAAATAGAAACAGGAAGAGAGTTCCAGAGTTTATCAGTGAAAAAAAAAAATAATAAAAAAAAAAAAAAAAAAAAAAATAATAATAATAATAAAAAAAAGCCTGGGTCGATTAGTGCCGTTGTTTTGAGGCTGCCGTTGTTTTAAATGCCGGTTAACGAGGTTCTCCTGATATATACAGGGAGGTCCCGAAGATACGAGCAGTTAGGTTCACCCGGCATACTCTTTAAGCGAAATCTGGTATAACGAAACACATAACTAATGGTAAAATATAGGTTTGGTTCCAGGACCCTCAATTTAAAAAAAACAGAAAAAGAAAAAAAGACATGTTTTTTTAAGCTAAAATAACTATAGCAAACACAACAAACACACAGCGTCTATATTTCCCACACTGTACTACCTATTCTGTAGAAAAAGCATTCTGAAGAGAAAATAGCACACAAAATAACATAACTGCACATTAATTAAACATAAACATGCATAACAAGCAAAAAAAAACGTTGTAATGTAGGGGACGCCCAAATGATACAAGAGAAGGTAGGTAGGGGTCCCAAGGTTGGGGCCGCACACCCTGCTAATTACCCCTAAAGGTCAGGCCGCGCCATATGCTTAATTACCCTTCAGGTCAAGCCTTGCTGGGGGTGACCTGACTGCGGTCCCAAGTTGGGGCCGCACAAACCCGCTAATTACCTCTAAATGCAGGCCACGCCATATGCTTAATTCCCTTCAGGTCACGGCTTGCTAGGGTGACCTCACTGGGGTCAACCAAATCCCCCTTGTCCACCTGGGAGTGGGTAGGGCGTGCATTTTGAACTTGATAATTTTACTCACCCCAGTTTGAATGTCATATCTTGGATTTTCGATCTGTATATTGAAAATAGACCCTAATTTACACATCTCGTATCATCGGATTCTCGTATACCGAATGCTCGTATAACGGGACCTCCCTGTATATATATATATATTTTTATATATATATATATATATATATATATATAAAATATATTTTATATATATATATATATTATATATATTTTATATAATATATATATATAATATTTTATATATAATATATATATAATATATATAAAATATAATAATATATTTTATATGGCCCTCAACGTTTTAAGTTTGGTGCCACAGTGGCCACGGCGTGGAAGAAGTTGGACCACCCTGCTCTATACTATTTGCAGTGTATGAATACATGCATGACAAAACTCATACATAGTTGGCACTTTGCTTTACAGTTTACTAGACCTTAGACTGTAACCTTGCCACTTTTACAACTGCAAAATCTTCAATTACGGAGTTGAAGTCCAGTTTTTCATAGCCAATCACTTCCAATGCACAAAAGGGCCAACGCACCAAACGCTTTTTTGATGCATGGTAGAATGCTTCACACTTTGATTCTCTTTAGCTGCGAAAATGAAATCTCTCCTAACCCTGGTGGCCATCAGTGTT
>JACEEZ010026274.1:123106-135787 GCA_016584305.1 Chionoecetes opilio | reverse complement strand
AGGGCCCAGGTTCCCTTGTTTCCCAAAATTTTTTGAAACAAGGGGGATGGGGTGTGTGTGGTGTGCGAGATCCTCGTCTTACCAAAGGGTCGATGATACCTATATGAGAACTCTAAGCTCTTACCGAAAGATCAACAGCTAGCGATCGCATGTCCATGGCGTCTCGGGCCCTTTTAAAGAATCCACACACACACCCAACACACAACACACCACACACATCAAAAAAGCACATCATCTCGTTTTCATCTTTAAAACGAGGAGTTACACGCGCCCCTCCTACTTACCACAAGGCGAGGAGAGTGAAGAGAGTCCGGTAACCACACAGGCTAATGATAAGCGGGAAAAACCCAAAACCCTGTGCCTTCCTTTTCTGGGGGACCTCCAAACCCAAAACACACGACTCCCTGGGGGGGGAGAAAAAAAAAAGGGAGTTAGTGTTTGCAGGTAACTTGGCTCAGTATTATTTGCAGTCTTCCAGAGGGCCAAAAGGGGGAGGGCAGGGTGACAGGTGTTTTTATCGTAAGAGAAATAGAGGAGTGGAAAAGAGGAGCAAGAGGACGTATAATGAAATCAACATATGACCAAGAATTTTGTCGCCAAGGAGGAACAAATGGAGCAAGGGAAGGATGAGAAAAAAGGGAGAAGCATAAGGAGTATAACCTTCGTGTGAATTCTGAGAAGAGAGTTGAAGTATGTAAGAAAAACTTTAATGTGAAGATAAACGCAAATTTACACACACACACGCACTTACACAAACAAACCTACCCACACGCACACAAACATAAACACCTACCCCTCCGCCACCACCACCCCCACACACAGTATAAGTCGAAATCAAGAATCATGTTTTGACCATGAAAAAATATGAAAGGTATGGGTAGAATGTGCAGAGAGAGAGAGAGAGAGAGAGAGAGAGAGAGAGAGAGAGAGAGAGAGAGAGAGAGAAAATACTACAATGAGGCCAACAGATGTCATATAAAGGCATTCACTTTGTCAAACACAATCAAAATCAATCAGAAAACACACGAGGAAGAAAAACAGAAACACTACCGAAGACTCTTTCAAGCAGACAAACAAAAACATTTAACACAACTCAAAACACAGTAGTCTACGAAAAATATATAACATTTCAACACCACCACCACCATCACCAAAAGGCACCGACACTACACACCGAGATTAAACTTTTCTTCACCGCTACACTAACATCACCACAACACACACACACACAAAACACACGAAAAAAAGAAAAAAAATTTTTACAGCTTTCCTTATAATGAAATGTAGCAACTACGTATTTCCATGAAGTTTACGAGCAACATTACGGTACAAAATAGAGTACATCTGTTTTTTATGTAGTGCAGAAGAATCAGATTTCTTCCCCTCACACAATTCGTAACCGATGGAGCCGCAAGGAATGACGTTTTTGTTCCTACTTTTTCTTCTTTTCTGTTTTTGTTTTTGTTTTGGGTAGGGGTACGTATTTTTTTTCCCCCCTCTCCTTCTTCCCCCTCCCCCTCTCTCTTCCCCTTCTCTCTCCCCCCCCCCCGGTCATTTCTCTGGGCCCCCGAATTTCGTGTTTAAAAACGATCGATTTTCATCATTGCAGACCGAAGGGAGTAAAAGGAACCCGGTTTTATTGTTTTTCTCTCTACTACTACTACTACTACTACTACTACTACTACTTCTACTGTCTACTATTACTATTAGTATTACTACTTACTACTTCTACAAATACGGCAATTATTTATAGTGCTACTACTACTACAACAACTATTACTACTACTACTACAAATACTACAATTATTTCTAGCACTACTACTACAGCAACAACTACTTTTACTACTACTAATACAAATACTACAATTATTTCTACTACTACTACTACTACTACTACTAATACAATACTAATACTGTTACAAATACTACAATTATTCTAGGCTATACAAATAAAAAACAAAAACAATAAAAACTTAAAAAATAATAAATAAAAATATCAACAAAAAACAACAACACCCAAAAGCCCGTTGCCGAAAATTTCCCGTCCCAGGGGAGAAAATTCGCAGCCTTCTCGGCCGTCAGCCCTAGCAAAGCCGGGCCCCGTGTGTCACTCAGCTTGCCTTCTTCCCCATACCTTGCACCCCCCCCCCCCTTGTGTAGCTCCCATTACTCCATCACCATCTGTCTCCTACACCGTCTTGCCCCTCCTCATTTAGTCAAGCGAGCATAACCAGAAACCAGACTATAGATACATGAGGGGATCACACACACGCACACACACACACACACACCTACGTGCCCACCTCAGCGAATCAAATTTTCAGGTAAAGTTATCGACATTGTTTATATGTGTTCCAACGCGTGACTGATTTAAAATTAGAAGCATGGTCATACCTCGAAAATCATCTTATGATATGTATCTTTTTGATGTTGAATTTCGTGCATGTTTTTTCTTCTCTCTCTCTCTCTTCTCTCTCTCTCTCTCTCTCTCTCTCTCTCTCTCTCTCTCTCTCTCTCTCTCTCTCTCTCTCTCTCTCTCTCTGTGTATCTTATTTTAACGTTGAGTTACATGCTCCATCTATTAATGTCAGTCTCACCACCATCACCACCGTTACCTCCACTACCGCCACCACCACCACCACCACCGTTACCTCCACCACCACCACCACCACCACCACCACCGGCAACACCACATGAAAGGTTAATAACTTGTGTGTGTGATATGGACCCCAATAGACACACACACACACACACAGGTGCGGTTATGGCAAAAAAGAGAGTAAGGAAGGAGGGGGAAGTAAAGAGGGTCGGAGGAGGAGGAGGCGGTGGATGACGAGAGTGAAGGAGGAAAGGAGGAAAGGAAGAGGAAGAGGACATAGAGATTAGATGAGATGAGGGACACGACAGGGTGACAGAGACAGCAAAGAAGAAAACGCGATATTTATGCATAGTCTGGCCCATTACTGTCAACCGTTCCTGCCCTCGACAATAAAATAAAGTGAGGCAAGATAAAAACCACGACCAGCTAGACGCGTTTCACCTCTAATCTGAGTAAAATAAGAGTAAAACAAGACCATACTTCCATCGCGGCTCTTCCTACATAATATTATACTCGCCATTAATCGCCGTCCCGCTAAGAGGAGGGGGTAGGGGGGAGGACGGGGGAGGGATGTATGGTGGGCTAAGCTCTGTTGGAGTACTCTGGCATTACTGTCATGACTCAGGGGACGGTGACGGCCGGCCCAGCGGGGATCCTTGGCATTAAGTAACTCCACACGGTACGCAAGGGACTTTCTAACGTCATTGCGGCTGCGGTTACAACAACTATCATCACTACGACTATTATTACTGATCATATTGCTACATCATCATGCATCACGTAGCAGAATGAAAAAAATATATATACGTATATATACGAGAGACCACGACGCGTTGTTGCTTCAGGCGTTTAAGTAAATAAGTGTGGGTAGGAAGAAATCAGCAATACGTTTATAGTTTCTACTTTCACAGATGAAGTACGCCGTTGTATACGTAGTTTGACGTACAGATAATGTAGCTTTCCTGGTCATACTTTGGCACTCCCAACACGCCTGATGAAGGAACATATCGAGTTGAAGGTAAAAGGCTACTTGACCGGGTTGTAGAGAAATGTATGCGATGCTATATATTATATTTTAATTTCATCATAAAATCATAAGAACCTTTACAGTTAGTTTTTTTTATCTTTTTTCTCTCTCTCTCTCTCTCTCTCTCTCTCTCTCTCTCTCTTTCTCTCGCCATACACTAATTGGCGACACAGCGTTTCATGTGCCATGTACATAATCTATTGAATCGTTAGTGTACAATAGAGATATCAAGCAAAGTTCTTAAAATAATTTTCCTACAATGTTGATGTGATCTAGCGGTCCACGTGCACTTCCAAATATAAATATCGAAAACGGGCAGCAATAAAGAACATTTATCGAATATTCATCCCTACAGACATCTATTAATGCGACGGCTAACGGCACACAATATCAGGGACAAGATGTGCCGAGATATGCCTCATTCAAAAAAGTTGTCACTCTATGTTCCGTTTTACTTCAATGCAGGCGGAAGCTACTTCACACACAACTCTTAGTCAACTCTTAGTCACACACAAGGCTCTTAAGCGCCAGATATGGCCTGAAATATTGGCCGGTTCAGCACAGCAGCCACAGCGACACTTTATAGGCCTGGGCCCCAGAGGATCGCCCGAAAAGCCCATTGCACCTTCTGCCACCTTTCATCCAAAAATCTATTCCTTTGGGGCATAATATAAAACAGATACAAAAGACAACTATATGCACAACGCATGACTGGAGCGAAGATGAAAGAGGTAAGACATGATTTACATCGCTGCCGCCGACACCTATTACAAGGCAGGTCGTCGAGTCGACGGTATATGTATAGGGGCGGGAAGTTGCCATGCGTGAATAGCAACTAATGAAAACCTGCACGTTGCCGCGCCACTATAGTTCCATACACGACAATACCTAATTTTCAGCCCCACCCCCTTCTCTCTCTCTCTCTCTCTCTAAACCTGCACGTTGCCACGCCACTAGTCCTATACACGACAATACCTAGTTTTCAGCTCCCCCCATGCTCTCTCTCTCTCTCTCTCTGGGGTTTGGAACACTTAGTCTTGTTAGGAAGCATCAAGTCGTATTAGATAGGGATCAAAGTCCATCCCATCTCACCTGCCAGTCCGCCGAGCCACTGGGGGTCGTGGTCTGGTTTGGTATGTTTCGACTAAGTGGTGGAGGACGACTGGCCAGGCGTGTGACCTCAAGCACAGCGTTCATCGGATTAACAGTGACATGGTTAGTGGTGTTACTGGTATTAGTGGGGAAAGGGAACGGCTAGCTTTTGCACCGAGCTCACCTTTGTGATTTAGGAACCTCTGGGAAGGTGGTCTGAATCAGTTCCGACAGTTCTTGGATGGTCTTAACGGCCTGGGGCTCGGCGGAGATGCCTTGAGCTCGAGTCTTGCGAGGCGGGTCCTTGGGAGAGGAGGACGCGGCCGAAAAGGGGATGACGCTTTGAAACTTGTCGAGTTGTGAACGAAGCTCCGTTATCTCATCATCCTTCACCTTCAGCTTCCTCTCGAGGTCCTTGATGAGGTCGTCCTTCCTGGTGAGAATCTCAAGCGTCTCCAAGGAACCCATGTTGGCGCGGGGAGTGGCGGCTCTCTGCTCGACACCGTTCAGCGGCAGCGGCATAGCACAACTCGCATCACCAGCACAGAAGCTAGACGCCGACTGACCGACCCACCGATAGACGGGCCGCCCGACCGCACGCGAGCAGAGCGGTGTTGAAGGTAGCGTGTTGGATCAAACCTGTTGCACTTGCTTTGCACGCTGTTGTTGCTATTGCTGCTGCTGAATCGCCCGAATGTATTTTCTATTACTCTCTCTCTCTCTCTCTCTCAAGTTTCGGCCCAGAGCACGGATCAAAATTCTTTTCCACAAGCAGGTAAACACACGCGGCACGAGCCTGACAAACACTGATAACCCAACTTTCAAGCCAACAGCTTCGTCTCTCATCCACGACAGTTATCTCAGTTGGTTTCTATGAACGCGACGGACTACCGACGAGAGATGGTGAAGGGGCTGGGACACGCACACCGGCACCGAGCAACTGGAGCGATGAACAAGAGCGGCTGGGAGGTAGGCGAGGCTTGGCCGCTCCTGAGTATGTGAAGACGGCCCTCTGGTGGCGCTCTCGGGAAAGCCATTGGTGGAGGCGGGGCTTACCATTCACCCCTCCACCACTTTCACCGCCTCCACCGACACAATAACAAACACTCAGGTTATTCACAAGCAATATTTTACCTCAATAAAAAACTATAATAGACAAAAAGAAAAAAATCTAAGAAAACAAAATAGATCAATGAATAATAGTAATCGATGAGCCAGTTGTCACAGAAATAATATTATATTATAGGGAGACAGTAAAAAAAACTATATTCCCACAAGAATTTTGTTTAATGCAAAACGATTCAGTGAAATTCTACGGCTGCTTTGAAGAAAATAAGCAAAGAGAAAGTGCAAAGTCATCAACCGAATCTTCCCTAACAGCACCCAACACCACCCGCCACAGGCCACACGGTTGGTCAGTGCAAGATTAAATGACTACACTATCAGTCATTTGATATTTTGGGTCAGTAGTTACAGCAGGTCAGGCAGCACAAATCTCTAAAGCAAACTGGATAATCTGGCACATACTCCACCATCACCATTCCCTCAGTTCGTGTCTATTTCGTCTATAATCTTAACTGCGGATGGATATCTTGCTATGAGGGCGATCTGTCAACGTCCAATCAAAGGCAACAATTAGTGTCGAGGGGTAATGCAGCACCATTTGTCGGGGGAACACAACAAAGCTGTTAACATGTCCCCTCTGCTCTCCTTTCACCCCCTTGGTCCCACGGCAGAGAGAGAGAGAGAGAGAGAGAGAGAGAGAGAGAGAGAGAGAGAGAGGAGAGAGAGAGAGAGAGAGAGAAGAGAGAGAGAGAGACGAGAGAGAGAGAGAGGAGAGGAGGAGAGAGATGAGAGAGAAGAGAGAGAGAGAGAGAGAGAGAGAGAGAGAGAAAGAGAGAGAGAGAGAGAGAGAGAGAGAGAGAGAGAGAGAGAGAGAGAGAGAGAGAGAGAGAGAGAGAGAGAACGGTAAAAATGGTGTTAAATCGTATAAAGTGACTACGAAACTTGGAATTCATTAGAAAAGCAATAGCAGAGGGAGTGGAGTGTCAATGTTAGTTTTGGGAAGTGCAAAGTAAAGTTGTAAACGGACGTCTCCTTCTTGAAGGAGACGTCCGTTTACATCTTTACTCTCAAGACAAACTCAGCTAATTAACAAGACTTCATCAACTTTGACTCACCACCACCATCACCATCTTTACCTCATTACAAAATAAAATGAGCAATGCTTTCTCTCCTCCCCCATCCCTATCAGCAGTCACCCGTAAACCTTTTCTACCTCGGTCTCTCCATACCTCCCTTCTCAGTCCACCTCGCACCGTTTTCTCCCAATTAACACTGAAATTACAGCCGAGCCAATCACCATGTCCGGACGCCCCGAGAGAGAGAAATGACTGAGTAATGGCCAACCAACCACCCACACACTCCCGCCTATCTGTGCTCTCCTCCTCCTCCTACTCGTCCTTCTGCAACACCCCAAGCCTGTTTTTTCCGAGGTGGTGCCGGAATAAATAAAGGCAAGATCGGTCTAGGCAGTAATCAGGCCGCAACAAGATTAGATCTGTTTGTATCGAGTCGTAACTCTCGTCTATCACATACCTTCAAGTTTTAAACTTGCGTGAAGGGAAAATAGATATATCATATTCTATGATATGCCACAGTATCGTAATACTATTTCGATGGTCTCGTTGAGTTTCATTAGAAATTTATTGACAGATAGTTTAAAAGTAGAAGTAGTAGTGGTAGAAGTAAAGTAGTAGTAGTAGTAGAAGTTTTTTTTTTTTTTTTACATATATATATAGCGCTTATAGTCAGGCAGATAGGTGTAACAATTGTGGGTTTATACGTACAAGCATGAAATTTGGCACAGTCATAGATAATAGTCTAATGAATAATTCCAGATATGGAGCCCACCGCGAAAAACGTCATATGTGTAGCCGAGGGGCGGGCCATTTTACCAAACTGGCCGCTTTTAGTCTAGTGGCTAGATAGGGGTCCGTGCACCCCCCCCTCCGGAAATTACTTTAAATTGGTGTCTATAGATAGGAAAAACAATGTGTAGAAAAATGATTTGCTATGTTAAATAGTTGAAAAAATGTCCCAGTATCATTGTTTTATTGGCAATTAGTGCCGCCCTTCACAAAAAATCTATATTAGCCTATATCTCGGCCAATTATTGCAGTAACTTGGAGCAAATAAGGTGTCTAGACCTATGTTTTTTGAGGGACAAGGATTATATAAAGCCATTTAAAATGTGATCTGTTTACACAAAGAGTTTTGCAATAGAACGCTTTAGGAAATACATTTTATTAGTGTCATGTAGTCTGGTTATAATAAAGTTTTATTTATTTATTGCAACTTGTTATCGTATCCTATTTGTCCTCATATCATCTCTTTTTTTTCAGTTGGGTTTCGAACAGAGGAAATGTCTAAAGAGTTATCAGATAGTGGATCCACTGCAACCTGGACAATCAAAGGCGCCGGTAACAGGACGGACTTGGAACAAGTGCGTTTTGTGCAAAAAATCACACGGAAAGTTTGCAAATGCCCAGCAGAATCAAAACGGCACATGTTGAGTTGCTTATTTCTACATTGCCTTCAACATCAGACGTTTCAATGAACTTCACGAATTACCGATGCCACTAGAATTAGGAGCCTTGATGACGGGAATGGCATTGAAGATACGTTCTGGAGACAATGCCAAGTGGCGCAAAATCCTGCCATACAAAAATCAATAATTATAAAACTACAACGAGCAGGAAAAAAGGAAAAACCCACAGGGTTGCGACCCCGATCTACTACATCCCAAGAAATCACTCGTCAAGTAGTCATCATGAAGTGGCAGCATCGGATGTCTGTATTTTTTATGCGAAGATGTGTCAATCCGAACCACTCCCGTGAGGCATCAACTTTTCGTCTAGTACTGGACTACCCGCGTACGAAGATGGCATTTAGACCTGCAGACGAGAGGATATTGCAAAATTCGTGCTGGGGACATGGTCGCAACATGATGCAAAAATATCATCCAAGGTGGTTCTTTGTTTCACTTTACACAAAAAACTAAATCAGACAAGATAAACCAGAAGATGGACACACGATAAAGTCAACCATGGGAATTGCACTAGCCGACGTTGCTGTCAAATTTACGATGATACGTAGCGCGCATGCGAGACTGTCTAGGAATAGGGGGCTATGAAGAGCTTAACCGCCCTGGGTCTTTAAACTTGCAGATCTCGTCTCAAACTATTCTAATCGGTCTAGAACAACTGGAGTGGAACAGCCATGTTCAGACAAAAAACATAACACAGAGTTTTTAAAAATGTTTATCCTGGCCAAATCCCATACCTAAGCGCTCATAAGGAAAAGGGCCCGGATATATATTGCATTTGAATAAAGATGTGGACCTGCCCTCCGTATAAAGTCTGTGCAAGAAGACTACGATGACGAAGCCATATGGCTTGCAAGGGCAGCACGAAGATAGACGTAGAGACAATAGTAGAGAAATGTTCCAAACTGCAGCACATTCACAGGTTTATTTGATGAGAATGCCAAGTAAAACAGTACTCAGTCACTGTTGACTATTGGTCTGGCCATGATCTCCTCGACGGCCCAAACATCAAGTAGCAATCAGGTGATGGTGTAACAAAAGCAACCTCAAGCACAGCTCATTTGTGCAGTACAATAGTTAGCCTCCATCGTCCGCAGATCAAGTGGGTAGTAATACGTGCGTCACAACAAAGACAGAGGAAAACAGAAACCCCATTCGCCCCATCTACGTGGGAATCCACAGTTTCATGCAAGGACTCGGAAACGTGACCTCATTGAGATGCTGTTTGATCTCGGACTGTCCATATCTCCTATGACCCGAGTGATGGCAATCTACACATCCATGGGAAACACAGGATGTGTGTGAGCAGTATCACCCGAGATGAGGGTAGTGTTGGTCCCACCCAAATCTACAGCGCGGGGCTTACATTCACAACGGCAGCGGCTGTATAATAATATCGACCACAATCCGAGCTCCACAACGTCCGACAGATTCCCTTCACACGGTACTGGGGATATCACTTTTCCAGCACCCCAGTCTGCAAATAATGGGGACGGACCCAGGGAACACAGCGTCACTTTGAACCAGCCTGAAACAGAACAGAATTAGTTGAGAACTTTTGAGTTTGTAGAATTATTAACAAAACGGTTTGTTGTAGACGAAAAACTGTTTAAATTTTACCATATTCGTCTTTTTTGTCAACCTCTTTAACCAACGAAAAATATTACTAAGCCATGGCATTTTAATAATTATGACGAAAGTTATTTTATCTCTGAGCACCAATAATTTTGCCGCATTAAAAATTTGTTACTTTTTAAGGTCAGGGCAGATAGGTTTATCATCATAAAGAATGTTGGGTTTATACGTACAAGAATGAAATTTGGCACAGCAAGATTAATAAGTGGTTTACTTAAAATAAATATGTACTTACCTGTCAACTAGTTAATTTGGTCCTGGTAATTTCACTGAAACATTTGACTCCGGAACGGGCGGTTCCGAATTTGATGAGTCAGCACTTAGTCAGCACTTATTACGCTTCCCTGGTGGGTTAATTGACATTGCTGGCCAACACAAATGCAAAAATTGTGGTCATTTGAGAGAATACAATTTGGCTATATATGTGTATCTAGAGTCATTTCAGTAGAACATAAAGAAGCATTTGTGTCGTCCGGTTAAAAATAATCGCGTCACCTCTTCCAAAAGTCATTTTGTAAAAATGGCCGCCACGGCTACATAGGACGTTTTTCGCCGGTGGGTCAATCCCTATTCTGGGAAATTATTTATTAATTACGATTATTATCTATGACTGTTGCCAAAAGTCATGCTGTACGTCTAAAACCCACAATTCTTATGATGGATACACTATCTGACCTGAATATTAAGGCAGTGACCTCCAGGGTGGGATGGCTATTTATGGCCTAGAGCCAGAGCGGTCGGCAACACTGCGGCTCCGGGAGCCGCATGCGGACTCTTTTCAAGAGACCTGTGCAGCCTCCTGCCACCTACTTAAAATGTCCAAATTATAGAAAAAAAAAAAAAAATATACTGACTAGTAGCCCGCAGCACAGTACATAGTGTTATGTGACCTAGGCCCCTAGGTCTCTAGGAAAAATATTTTGTATGCAAATTTTGTATTTATTATTATTCATTATTATATATCTATTATATCATTTATATATTATAATGTTATTATTGATTATCTTGTTGTGGGTATATTCAACATCCCATATGGTATTTATTATATTATGGTGACAGAAACTATTTTATGCTTCGTAATTCCATTCATAATTTACACTGGCTGCCTCCCAGCAGCATGCCCTTTGTCTGCCCAAGGTTTGAAGAAAACTGGTGGTTCTTCTCGAATTCTGGGTTGCCGACCTCTGCCTGGGCCCTAGAGGCTCTCACTTGAGGGTTGTGATGGTTGTGCGCCCTCGCTCGTGTTGGCGCACGGCAGGGATTTCTATAGTGACGCCTGCTGATTATGAGAGAGGCTCATGCTCCGCCCCCCCCCGTGTCCGTCCGATTGCACTCGCCATCCAAGGGTAGAGTTATAGGCAAGCAGCATGAGGTTTTTGTTCTTAGTGACAATCGACAGAGTGCAGAAAGTGTTAAGTGGATTTATTGGGTCTCACTCGGGATCGAACTCGGGTCTTCGAGAACGTCACTCGGTGACGCTAACCATTCTGCTACCGCCTCCCCTAAAGTAGTAGTAGTAGTAGTAGTAGTAGTAGTAGTAAGAAAAATTATATTCATGATAATGATGATGATAATGACGAAAATTATAATAATAATAATAATAATAATAATAGTGATAATAATAATAATAATAATAATAGCAATAATAGCAACAATAATAATAATAATAATAATAATAATAATAATAATAATAATAATAATAATAGTAATAATAATAATAGTAATAATAATAGTAATAATAATAATAATAATAATAATAGTAATAAAATTGACAACAGGATGGCTGGCAAATGCATATACAAAAACAACAAATATCACCCTTTCCAAGCCGCTCTTTTTTTTCCCCAGCGAGGGCGTCCCATCAGTAGGGTGAGAGGCTGCTGGCGGGCCCCTCCTGTCACTCCCCCGCTGGCCCGCCCTAGGAATACGACGGGAACAAGGGGGAGGTGGTGTGGGGAAAAGATGAGGGGATAGGGCATAGGCACGGAGGACGGTGTTTAGAATATGGAGGGTGTAGGGTGAGGGGAGAAAGAAACAAGAGAAAAGAGAAAAGGAAGGGGAGAGGTAGGCGGTAGCAGGACCATAGGGCGGTAGCACGAGAAAGGAATTAGATAGGAACAGAGACAGTAAGAGAGACTGGCGAATGGGTCAGTCAGTGGATTAGGAAGAGGAAAAGTAAAGAATAACCTGGTGAGAAGGGGAAAAAAAGAAGGGAAAGATTAAGGGCGAAGTGGTAAGCAGGAGGGACAGAAGGATACAGAAGGAGATTGA
This sequence comes from Chionoecetes opilio, assembly GCA_016584305.1. NCBI lineage: Eukaryota > Metazoa > Arthropoda > Malacostraca > Decapoda > Majidae > Chionoecetes > Chionoecetes opilio. The sequence goes on along the minus strand of JACEEZ010026274.1, from coordinate 123,556 downwards.
AATGGAATGGTAAGACAGGAGGAGAGAAGGAAAACAAGAACAAATGAATTAATATAAAAGCAAGGGAGGAAAAGCAGGGTAAAGCAAGACAAGAAGGGCATGGAGAGAGGGCAAATAGGGGGAGGAGGAAGAGGGGCCTGGAGGACGACCGGATTGGGGGAGGGGGAGTGCCACTTGGAGGTGACACGAGGAAATAAGCAAACACTTTATGCGTATCGGTAATGCATTAACCTGAGTGCCGCTGACACACAGGGAGGGGAGGAGGGCGGGATGAGGCACTCCATCACCACCACCCTTATGATGATGATGATTATGCATTTTTTTTTTTACGTTGGAGCCTATAGCGCCTGTTGGCTTTTTTTTCTTCCTTCCTTAGGCTTTAATGTGGAAAAGAAATCCTTAGGTGAAGAAGAAGTAGAAAAAAATAGTTTTGCATCTCTAATTAGGATG
>JACEEZ010026274.1:115606-118106 GCA_016584305.1 Chionoecetes opilio | reverse complement strand
TATAAAACACCTTAACATTATTTTTTCTTATAGCCAGAGCCCCACAATATTTTTATTCATAGGTTTACATCGGTCACTTCCAACCGCTTTAGGTTAGTTAGGTTAGGTTAGTGCCTGTTTGAGTCACATGTTAGTGCATGTCAGCCTCCGTGCTCCATCCCTTCTCTCACTACATTCCCACCCCGCCACACACCTTCCTGGATACTTGTGTGTACTAAATAGGCGCCCTCGATCCATCTATGTCTTCGCGCCGCCCACTCATTCCTATTTGGCGATATATATGTATTTTTTGAAGAGTCAGTTTTCAGCCCATCCCGGCATCCCATGCACAGTCTCTCTCTCTCTCTCTCTCTCTCTCTCTCTCTCTCTCTCTCTCTCTCTCTCTCTCTCTCTCTCTCTCTCCTCTCTCTCTCGCTCTCTCTCTCTCTCTCTCTCTCTCTCTCTCCTCTCTCTCTCTCTCTCTCTCTCTCTCTCTCTCTCTCTCTGCCTGCCTGCCTGCCTGCCTGCCTGCCTGCCTGTCTGCCTGCCTGCCTGCCTGCCTGCCTGCCTGCCTGCCTGCCTGCCTGCCTGCCTGCCTGCCTGCCTGCCTGCCTGCCTGCCTGCCTGCCTGCCTGCCTGACCCCCACCTAGCTACGCCTGCGTGTAGGTATCACATAAACCTATAATTACTCATATTTCGCAAAAACATCTCCCGCAGCCGGTACTTCTCAAACAGTTCACTTATAATTTTCTCTTTCTCAACTTTGCCTTAGTAGTCATGCCTCTGAGTCTTCACATAAGTTGACGTTAGTCCTCCTTAGACTATTTTTTGCTTCCGTCCCTCCTTTGTAGCTCCTCAACCCTTCCCTTCCTCTGCTTGCCCACCCCCGTCTCCATGGTTGACGTTACAACAATTATTGTACCTAAACAGAAACTTTGCCACCTGTTCCATTATTTCATCAATTAATATCTATCTCAACACCTCTTACATCTCACCATTTACTCTTTGCTACACGTCATGTCAGCTTCCCTCCCACAAATCCATCTCCAAACTCTATCACTTGATTTTGTACTTTCTCTGTACTGTATGTAATAATAACTGGCATTTTTACCATTTTTCTCAATACCGTGATCTATCAGTTCTATCAGCTTGTACTCTGCACTATTAATATTATCTTTACTATCATTATTATCATTAACATTAATATCATTACTACTTACTACCATTATTTTCATTGTTGTTTATATTGTATGAAGTAACATCATTAGTAAAACTCCAAATACAGTTCAAACCTCAACAGTGAACAATTATTAATGTCAGAATCATTACTCTCTCTCTCTCTCTCTCTCTCTCTCTCTCTCTCTCTCTCTCTCACTCTCACTCTCTCTCTCTCTCTCTCTCTCTCTCTCTCTCTCCTCTCTCTCTTATATATATTATATATATATATATATATATTTATATATAATATATATTATATATATATATATATATATATATAATATATTTATCCATCTATATATCTATCTATCTATCTAACTATCTATCTATCTATATATATATATACATATATATATATATATATATATGTCTATCTATCTATCTCTCTCTCTCACTCTCATGACATTATTAACTGACTTTGTATCGTGTTCATTAAATGTAGAAAAGACAAAAGACATTATTTGCTGAGAAAATGAGACATGGAGAGGAAGGAAAAGGGCAAGAATGAATAAAACATACATAGGAATACATAGGAAGAACAGATACCCGGAGACCTATTGGTCTATAACTATAGGGTATCTGCTCAACTACGTCATAGTACATACTGCTAACTATCAAACTGTATGTAAGAGAACAGTTGGAAAAGGATACAATGCCCCTAAAGAAGATAAGAACATGGAAATTTCGTAGTGAATAATGATAGGATATGAAGTATGCTAACTGATGCTACCACTAACACTAATCAATACGGGAGATGTTAATAATATAACTCGAGGGGCAATATAAAATCTCATTTACTTTACAGTACGCGTCTAGTCTATTTCTAAATGTAGTTATTGTGCTGGCTTCGACAACAATAGCTGGTAATTTGTTCCACCGATTGACGACTCTGACACTGAAATAATTATTTCGGAGATCTGTGATGAAACGCTGACTATTCAGTTTTAAACATTGTTTCTTGTAGCCACTTGAGGAGATAGGTCGAATAGGTTCTCTTGATTCAATCAATCATTGGGGGCATACGCCGGGGGGCGCGTCGCCTCGCCCACCCTACGACGCCATTCCCGGGGGTCACCACGCGCGAGTTCCCATGCAGGCTCCTTTCCCATACCAAGCAGCTCTCGACAAGAAACATCAACTTGCCCCAACCACGAGCCTTGTGGGCGCCCCCTTGGCCTCCTCCACGCCGGATTCTCTCTTACAGATACAACCCGATGGGAAGGATCGGTTTCAGGGTAGCGTGCCACATGCCCATATAGCCGAAGTTGGCGTTGACGGACTATGCAGGTAATAGGCCGCGAT
>JACEEZ010026274.1:103106-110606 GCA_016584305.1 Chionoecetes opilio | reverse complement strand
CTCCCATAAAGTATTATGGAGGAGGAACATTTTATTGTTTCGTAATTTCCATTCCTAATTTACACTGCGGCTTCATCAGCACTGCTTTTCTGCAAGTTTGAAGAAACTGGCTCATCTCGAATTATGGGTTGCCGACCTCTGAACTAGATGAACACACACACACACACACACACACACACACACACACACACACACACACACACACACACACACACACACACACATACATACAAAAGAGCCTAAATAATAAATTATAATAATTATAATAAATATCAACATCATACTAATAATGAGAATAATAATGATAAAAGTAATACTTGTCATAAAAATTAACAAAAGATCTTCAATAGGAAACAAAAACACACTTCAAGGTAACATGCAACAGACATTTGAAGTAAGGTGAGGTGAGGTGAACAGTGCAAAGAAGTGCAGTGAGGTGAGCAGAACAGTAAAGTGGTGAGGTGAACACTGAAATAGCGTGGTGTCGATGCATCCCCAGCGTTGCGAATACAAGAGACTGACAAAACGGTAGTCAAGTGAGTCAGAAAGTTGAGCGAAAGAAAAAAAAACCATTGGAACAAATAAATTATACAAAATGGAAAGAACAGAGTGAAACATAACATATAAAATATAAAAAACTGAAAACATGTAGAGACACAAATACGGAGAGAGAGAGAGAGAGAAGATGAGAGGAGAGAGAAGAGAGAGAGAGAAAAGAGAGAGGGGAGAGAAAAGAGAGAGAGAGAGGGGAGAGGAGAGAGAAGAGAGAGGAGGAAGAGAGAGGGGAGAGAAGGAGAAGAGAGAGAAGAGAGAAGCAAAACAGAGGTACACATACAAAAAAAAAGACTTGGAGGAAGACTTAAGATGCCCTTTGGTCACTGTCAGTCACTCTCGAGTCAACCCAATCTGGTCTCCTTGCCTGTCTGTGTGTCTGTCCATCTGTCTATCTCTGTCCACGGTGTTTGCCGAGCCGCCTGGGGTAGGGTGACTACGGCTCCTGTGAGAGAGGGGAGGACTTTCACCCTATCAGATCCCCGTTGTGTGTTAAAAAAAAAAAGAAAGAGAGAAAGAGAGAGAGAGAGAGAGAGAGAGAGAGAGAGAGAGAGAGAGAGAGAGAGAGAGAGAGAGAGAGAGAGAGAGAGAGAGAGAGAGAGAGAGAGAGAGAGAGAGAGAGAGAGAGAGAGAGAGAGAGAGAGAGAGAGAGAGTATACAGGGCAAGTTGATGTACTGTTCTGTGCCTCGGAGGGTGTAGTGAAGTAGCAAACAGCGAGGCAAAAAAATAAACCGTATAGCAAGTCAAAGTAAGCACCCCAGCCCGAGGAGTGCCTTGAGGGCGTGCTGCTGTGCTAGCTTGAGGGGCCAAGCTAGGGTGGTGCAGGACCGGTTGCAGCGGACTAAAGGACAGGTCAACGCACGCCTCTGAGAGAAGCAAACCTGGATTGTGTGCAGGCTAAATTCCCCTGGGGTTCTGCAGGTCGGTGTTGGGGTGGGGGAAGGTTGGATTTAAGTGTATATCAGGGAAGTGGTGTGGATAGGTGGGTGCAGCTGGGAAGGTAGGTGGTGGTGGGTATGGTATGTGCAGTATCGTGTTTTGTCTGTGTTCATCTGCTGGCTTCCTCGGGTAAGACGGTGGGCTGAGCGACGGCGGGGAGAGGCGTAATCCGATTTTAGTTTTGGTTTAGTGAAGAGAAGTAGGAAATAATGGATAGATGGTTTGATTAATTAAGGAATGAAAAAAAGGATGGAGGGATGGAGTTTGGGAGCGGCAGGGAAGAGAGGAAGCAACTCATATCAGCTGACACCAGTAAACCAAGTCAAACGAAGCTCTGAAGAGAACGTGGACTTGGCGGGAAAAAAAGGCGGGAGGGAGAAGATAAGACAAGATTATCAAAAGACTCAAGAAACTAAAGAAAAGCAAGTGCAAGCAAGAGACGGACGATGAAAACAAGAGTAAGAATGAAGTAATTTAAAGTAAGGGAAGGTATAAGTCAACTTGGTAAGTGTTTAAAGCCACCAGGAGGCAACTAATGAATAAATGAATAAATGAATATATAAATGAATAAATGAATCAATGAAATAAAAGAATTATCATAAACAACTTAAGGAACCACAGACGGGATGAACACATATACAAACTAGGGGTGGGGCACTCAGTAGTGCGCATACCTCCGCCCGAATATAAAAAAGTTAAAAAACAAAAGTAAAAAAGAAGGTACAACAAAAAAAATAATATAATATATATAATATGATAATAATATATATATATATATATAGATATTATATTTTAATATATATATATACTATATATATATATATCTATATATATAATATATATATGCACTCATTATGAGCGCATACCTCCGGCCGAATATTTCATCAATGGTTGCCATGGCAACAGTTGTCAATAAGTTTTCATTTCAAAATTAAATAGTTCTTCCTTATACCAAATTAGACTTGGTATACTGATTTGGCCAAATCTGTTGGAACTTTTCAGAGAATCCTGTACATAACAAACAGCAGACAGACAAACAGACAGACAGACAGACGGGGTGTAAAACATAACCCCTCCAACTCGTTGGCGGAGGTAAAATGTAGAAGAGAGAGAGAGAGACGAGAGAGAGAGACGAGAGAGAGACGGTGAGAGAGAGAGAGCAGAGTTGAGGGAGGAATGAGGAGAGAGAGAGAGAGAGAGAGAGAGAGAGAGAGAGAGGAGAGAGAGGAGAGAGGGTGGAATGAAGAGGAGAGTGAAATAGTGGTCGAAAACAAATGGAAAATTGAAAAAATGACAGGGAGAAAAAAGATGGTAGGAGAGTAACGTGAGATGGCAGAAAGAAAACTGGAAACAGACAGAGGAAGGCAAAAATAGTTTAGAAAAACGCACGAAAGCTGATGATAAAATTCATGAGAGAGAGAGAGAGAGAGAGAGGAGAGAGAGAGAGAGAGAGAGAGAGAGAGAGAGGATGAGAGAGAAGAGAGAGAGAGAGAGAGAGAGAGAGAGAGAGAGAGAGAGAGAGAGAGAGAGAGAGAGAGAGAGAGAGAACCCATAACGAAGTGAAAAAAAAAAAATATGAAAAAAGTGAAAAGGTAAAGACTGAGAAAATAGCGAAAAGAGAAGACACAAAGAAAAGAGTGGTGGAAGGAGGAAAAAGGGGACGAAGAAGAAGTAAGAACAAAGAATGGAAGCTAGAAAGGAAGAAGGGAAGGAAGGAGGAGAGGAGAGAAAGGTGGGAGAGAGGATCACATCAGCCTGACAATGGGTGGAGAGGCACTGACGGAGGAATGAACGACGAACCTTCTCACTGAAATGTAAACACGCGCAACCGCCACTGCAACACACATACGCGGCCGTCACCGCACAAACAGGATCTCTATACCCCAGTACACGAACAGGAAGCTCACCAAATACTTAAAATATGAAGAAAATCCAATCTAAGATAACCCAGAGGCAGCAGTGGCTAACTCTCTCTCTCTCTCTCTCTCTCTCTCTCTCTCTCTCTCTCTCTCTCTCTCTCTCTCTCTCTCTCTCTCTCTCTCTCTCTCTCTCTCTCTCTTTATAGAGAGAGGGGGCTACATTCCAGATGCAACAAGACGTAACAGAAGCCATCAATGTCAAGGAATATTTAAAGCCACCAAGCCCGGCACGATGACAGGAACTTGGACTTTGAGTTCGTACACGACGACGACGACTTGACGAAGTAGAGGAATGGAGGAAAGGCACGAAAGGGAAAGAAGGAGCAAAAAATGGGATATGAACCTCGTCTGGTGAGTGTGTTGATGTTTAACTTGCATTTATACACCTCTTCCTCCAGCTGTTGCATATTCTCATACCCACCAGCTAAAGTTAATACCCACTCCATCCTCATGCCCCGGTATACCCGCTCCGCCTTCTTCACCGAGGCACACCAACACACATACACACGCAACTCACTCTCATCCTTGTATACCTGACTAACCACAGCCAAGTCTTCGTAAAACTGCGAGTTAACAAGAAAAACACTGAAATTATCTCTGTAACTACCTCTTTATATCACACACACACACACAACACCAACACACACACACACACACACACACACACACACACACACACACACACACCACACACACACACACACACACACCACACACACACACACACACACACACACCACACACACACACACACACACACACACACACACACACACACACACACATGTAAATTTCTCCATCCCCCATGAGGCCACATAACTGTCTCGGCGGTGCAGGTATCGGCCGCGGGTAACGAGGCGGCCCGATCATGATATCAGGCGAGGGACGCGACCGAACTGAGGGTCAACACGACGACGCCGACGACTCGCGTGCCTGCCGGGTTGTGCGGTGCAGAGGGATGCCAAGGAACACAAAGGATGCTTCAAACAACATCATACCTACTGCTGGGCTGTTTGTACGTACTACACTAATTAATTCAAGAGTATGAAGAACAGGAGAGTATAGCAGAGAAGGAGGAGGAGGATGTTCTCGATGGTGATGACGATATCGAAGCGGAAGTGTAAGAACGATTACAATCACAAGATGAAGACGAAAGAAGAATATACTGATGTTGGGACGACAACAAAACATCAACAATAATAACAACAACAACGAGGCGTGCAAGAACAAGAGCAACAGTAATCCGTACAAACCCTACACGCCTTAATTTCAGCGGCGGGGCCAGACAGCAGGATATCCGTTCTTCCTACGACTGGTGGAGGCGAGATTGTGTTGAGTCTTATGGTAAAAATTATACTGAACCTTAAGTGTTCTTGTACATGTGTGTGGACACGGCAACTTTAGTCTCGGAGATAAAGGACCGTGTGTCCATTACGGGGACGAGGTGGTGAGCGCGAGGGTAGGCACGTATATATATATGTATGTACACCGCACTGTACAAGTGCACACGAGGATATGAACAGGAAAATTAATTCGTCATCGGTAAACAACACAGGTGTTTTGGGTCACCTTGTGAGGAATACTGACTTGTGACACCAAATACTCCTTTTTACGTCTTTGTGGTGGCATTAAATATTATCTTTTATTATTAGTATTCTCTCTCTCTCTCTCTCTCTCTCTCTCTCTCTCTCTCTCTCTCTTCTCTCTCTCTCTCTCTCTCTCTCTCTCTCTCTCTCTCTCTCTCTCTCTCTCTCTCTCTCTCTCTCTCTCTCTCTCTCTCTCTCTCTATATATATATATATATATATATATATATATATGTATGTATACCACGTGAAATATACCACGTGTAGGTCTTGCGGCCTCTTGTAGCTTCCTTATTTTCTTATGTTCTTATATATATATATATATATATATATATATATATATATATATATATATATATATATATATATATATATATATATAGTCATAGACCACTATATCTCTGGACTGTTCACGCGACAATGTTTTGAAATTGCCAGGCTGCATAGCGGCCTACGGCCCGCCCGACAAAGAGATACAGTGGTCTATGGACTGTCATATAGACTGGTTTATCAGTATATATGATATACTGTAATCTTCGTAAATGTTTGTTCTATAATGTTATCAAATAAAAAACAGTAAAACACGCTAAAGAAATGCCATTACGAGACTCTGATTCACTTCAACTCTTCGCCACTTAAAACTTTGCGAGTCAACTTTTATCATGAAGGGTATCAATAAAAGTGCAATTTTATTAGCTTTCCATTGATGTATTTCGTTTTCTGATAAATGAATTAGAACCATGCATAAATTAGCATTGAATAAATAAATAAAATCATCAATCGGGTAATTTTCCCGATTGAAGAGGTTATTTATTTAGTTAACGCTAATTTATATATGGTGCTAATTCATTTATCAGAAAAAGAAATATATAAGTAAATAAATAACATCATCAATCGGGAAAATTACCCGATTGATGATTTTATTTATTTATTTAACACTAATTTATGCATGGTTCTAATTGCTTTATCCGAAAACGAAATATATCAATGGAAAGCTAATGCAATTGCGCTTCTATTGATACCCATCATGATAAAAGTTGACTCGCAAAGTTTTAAATGGCGAAGAGTTGAAGTGAATATTAAGTTAATGCATATTTCTTCAGTCTCGTAATGGCATTTCTTTAGCGTGTTTTACTGTTTTTTATTTGATAATATTATAGAAAAAACATTTACGAAGACTACAGTATATCATATATACTGATAAACCAGTCTATATGATCCGTATATATTAATATATATATATATATATATATATATATATATATATATATATATTATATATATATATATATATCCGAGCGGCCCTCCGACTTCAGGCCCTTGTGCGACAGGCCGATATTCCGTATGCAGTCCAGGTTTACAGTGGTCTATGATAAGTATATATATATATATATATATATATATATATATATATATATATATATATATATATATATAATATATATATATATATATATATATATATATATATATATATAATATTTATATATATATATATATATATATATATATTATAATATTTATTTATCTATCTATCTATCTATCTCCACACACACACGCACGCCCGCAAGCGCGCGCGCACGCAAGCACGCACGCACGCACACACACACACACACACACACACACACACACACACACACACACACACACACACACACACACACACACACACACACACACACACACACCAAGCAATAAAATAGCTCATGTTTATGAAGTGGGCTGGATAAACTGATCACTCTCACATTCTCACGTAGGCACGCGAGCACACATCAAAGTTCAGACACACACACACACATATCCTACCAATGGAATGTACTCTGAGAAGAAGGGAGGAACATATATCGTGATATACTTCGTGAAATCACCTCAGACCATCCTAAACACACCTGTCACCTCTCTTAACACATCACCACATGTGCGCCACTGAGACCCAGGATGAACCTTGCCCGCACATCCCGCCTTATGGATACAACCTTCCACTGAACTCCAGCCGATAGCGCGTGTGGCTGCCTGGGAGACAACTGGGAGAAGATGACGGATTATACAGGGAAAAAGAGGGCGGAGTAAGCGATCTAATACAGGAGCAGAAAAGACGGAATAGGAGAGGAAAGGATAGAGAAAGGAGGTTTTAGGAGTGGGACAAAGGTTATAGAGTGAAAGGGAGAGAGTGAGGGCGGGGGAACAGTGGTGAGAGAGACAGTGGGAGAGGAATGGAATCTGTGAAAATTGCAAATGTGTATTAGATGATTGGAAAGCGATGGAAGAGGAAGGAAGCGAGGGTGGAGAGGCAATACTGCTATCAGAGTCAGCAGGATGAGGGAGAGGCAGGGAGATGAGGAATATGACCCTGTTTGGAGGTGAGAGGTCCTCCACCCCCCTATTTGTCTCCTCTTCGCCTGCCCTGTATACTGCTCGGCCACTCACATCTGCATAATTCTGCTTACTTACTCTGCCAAGTGTGGAATGCGTCCAAGAGGCTTATCGCTGGAATTATGAATATG
>JACEEZ010026274.1:90606-95606 GCA_016584305.1 Chionoecetes opilio | reverse complement strand
GTAACTTTCATAATCCTACCACAGAAAATATATTCTAGTCGAAATATTTTGACACCATTTTAAAACCGTCTCTGAAATCTATTGCGTATCTGTAAATTTCACATTTATGCCTCGTGCCTCCATTCACCTCCTCTCCCTCACAATCCTTCTCTATACTCTTTACTTCTTTGCCTTCATATCCAATTATTACTCCTCTTTTTGTTCTACATATGTACGTATGTCATATCTTCCATCCCACACATACATATCGTGCATCTTACTATACTCTATATCCGTTTCCCCTTCCCCTTACTCCCCTTTCCTTCACTGCTATCCACACCAAAACACAATGCTACGGCAGATCGCAGGTGGGCACGGTGACGCCCCTCGGCTTGCCCGTGGAGGTAATGAGAGGGTGTGAACGATAAGCAGTGCTGGGCGATGGCCGCATGATGGAGGGACTGGAGTAATGATTCGATGGCAGAGTTTATCGTGTTGGTGCGAGGTTGTGTTTTGGACGACGTGTTATCTACGATTTCTGATCCGGAGTAACTTATACACAATTAACGCTTGCAACGTCAATTGGAAGAGGAGGATATGATGAAGGAGGTGAAGCAGAAGGAGGAAAAGATTGTGTACAATATATTTCACTTATACATAGTGCTTATTGTAAATGATGGCGACGTCTTAATATTTGTGTTCTGCGGAGTCTTGTTTTCATCATAGCAACACCTGGTGGTTGTAGGCTGTGGGTGAAGTGTTTCGAGTTGTGAAGATGAGGCAAGGGGGGCCTGAAGTGGTGGTGGTGGTGGTGGTGTACGAGGTAGATGACTTGGACAGGTTTGTATACCAGCGGCTGATGAGGAGGAGAAGAGCGATGAGTTTATGACGATCATGGGAACGTGGATGAGGAGGAGGAGGGGAGGATAGTAGTAAGCGTATAAACCTAACCTTTATATAAGAGGCGGTAATGAGTTCAGTGTTTATGCTGGAGGAACAAAAGAAAAGGAGGCGGTGCATGGCAGGAGAGACAGTGTAGTTGCATCAGTGGTAGCAGCGGTACTGAAGTGCACGATAAGTATAACGAAACACACTAATGCCCTGTAGCCTAACAGGGTGTGACTACATGACTACTGCGAGAGGTGCCATGGGAGGCGTAGTACAAGGTGGTGCTATAGGGGTAATTAGTATACAGACGCCCCTCCATACACACAGGCAGGTGCGGGGCGGTAAATATTATTCTTGGGCGAATTACCCGTGTAGTAATGATATGCAGGGTCTGGGGGGGGGGAGGGGGGCTGAAGGTGAGTGGTTAAGGGTGGAGGGAGGGAGAAGAGGAGTAGGAGAAGGAGGAGGAAGAGAAAGAGGAAGAGGAGGAGAAAGACAAGGCTGCGAAAATGGTAGGGAAAAAGTTGTGATGGAAATAACCAAGGCTATAACAAAATTTCCTCCTCCTCCTCCTCCACCCATGAACGGCAGCAGCAATGATCAAGTCTCATATTCGTACTACTGAACACCACCACCACCACTACCACTTGTTCCTCGTCTGAATGAATAAACAAAAATATTATATATCAAAACTCACAGTGCACAACAGTAAGTCACAGTACTCACAGCAGTAACAACGAATTAGGAAGAGGAGGCAGAAAGACACGACCACTAATACAACCATCGTTTCATACTCTCTGGCGCTCATCTAGCTTCTTTTTGAGCCCGTGCGATATGTATATGTGTATATATATATATATATATATATATATATATATATATATATATATATATATATATATATATATATATATATATATATATATCATCATCAATCGCTACCAATCTAATATTCAACTACTTCCACTACCACCATCACCACTACTATAAGGACTATTGGTTTGATAACTGGTCTGTATTCTGGGACTGAGAGTGCTGTGAAGTGTGGGGCAGGTGTATCCGGCTTCTTTCCTGTGAATACAGAAGTGAGGCAAGGGTGCGTCCTTGCCCCATCACTTTTCAACGCTTGTATGGACTGGGTATTGGACAAGGTTGTAGATCAAAGTGATTGTGGAGCATCCGTCGGCAACACCAAGATCACTGATCTTGTTTTTGCCGATGATGCAGTAATCTTTGCTGAGTCGCTGGAGGTTCTGGTGATGGCTCTCGAGGCGCTGCACGAGGAGGCAAAGCCTTTGGGACTTGAGGTCTCCTGGCTCAAGACCAAGGTCCAGGTGTTTGGAGACTTACTAGATGAAGCAGTACAGTCTGTTCATGCGTGTGGCGAGGACATTGAGATCTTGGAAAGTTTTACATACCTTGGTAGCGCAGTCCATAATGACGGCGGGCCACGTCAAGAAGTCTTACGGCGGATTGGCATAGCCCACGGTGTTATGGACTCGCTCAGCGGGAGTATTTGGCGTTGTCGGTACCTGTGCAGGAGGACAAAGATCCAGATCTTCAAATCGCTTGTGATCCCTGTCTTACTCTATGGTTGTGAGACATGGACACTAAATAGTGACTTGAAGAGACGAATCAATGCCTTTGGTAATAAGTGTCTTAGCAGAATCATGGGGTATCGCTGGGATGATTACGTGTCAAATCAGCGATTGCACCGTGAGACTGAATCGAAGCCTATTACCTGCACAGTCCGTCAGCGCCAACTTCGGCTATATGGGCATGTGGCACGCTACCCTGAAACCGATCCTTCCCATCGGGTTGTATCTGTAAGAGACAATCCGGCGTGGAGGAGGCCAAGGGGGCGCCCACAAGGTTCGTGGCTGGGGCAAGTTGATGTTTCTTGTCGAGAGCTGCTTGGTATGGGAAAGGAGCCTGCATGGGAACTCGCGCGTGGTGACCCCCGGGAGTGGCGTCGTAGGGTTGGCGAGGCGACGCGCCCCCCGACGTATGCCCCCAATGATTGATGATTGATTGATCACCACTACTACTTCTACTACAACTGTAGGCATTAAACATTTTCACTCACTTGAACTATTATTACTTCTACCACCATTACTACTACTACTACTATTACTACTGCTACTATTATCACTACCACAGCTACAACTACTACTTTTACACACCCCTTTCACCGCCACTTCCATCACCCCAATCAGATGCAACCATCAGCTCGCACCACACCCTGCGCCACACCCTCTCTGCGTCGCCTCTCACAACCACGATTAACCACGATTAGTATTCCTTTCGGTTACTCCAAACTGCCAGGAATGAAAAGTGGGCGAGGAGAAGAGAAGATGTAAGAAGAAACATATTAGAAGAAGATGAAGAACGAAGGAAGAAAATGAAGAGAGAGAGAGAGAGAGAGAGAGAGAGAGAGAGAGAGAGAGAGAGAGAGAGAGAGAGAGAGAGAGAGAGAGAGAGAGAGAGAGAGAGAGAGAGAGAGAGAGAGAGAGAGAGAGAGAGAAAAAAAAGTGAAAGAATGTGAATGAGGAGGAGAAAAAGAAGGACGAGATTTTGCAGTTTAAAAGAAAATATTAAAGAAGGATGAGGAGGATTACAAAGGATAACACAAGAAGAGCAGATACCAGGAGTTCTGTTAGATGGTTCAGCAGATACAAGGGTATCTGCTGAACTACGTACTACTATACTTACCTACATGTGGGAGGACAGGACAGCATAAAACAAGGAGGAGGAGGAAGAAGAGGAAGAAACAGCGTGAAAAATCAACCTGACAGAACAATCAACAATTTGGAGGAGGAAGTGGATGCATCTTTCCCCGTCATGAGCCTCAGTGCCCCCTTCAGTTCATGACAGAGGGACGGCACGGGAAGGGAAGGGAGGGAAAGGCGATGGGGGGGAAGAGAAGGGACGGCAGGGGAAGGGAGGGGAGGGAAAGGCGATGGGGGGAAGAGAAGGGACGGCAGGGGAAGGGAGGGGAGGGAAAGGCGATGGGGGGTAAGAGAAGGCTGGAGCATAAGGAACTTGAGGGAGAAGAGACCATGGGTAAAGAATAGGGAAGAGAAAGAAATGGTAGAGGAAAAATGGCATTATAGTGAGGGATGGCGAGATGGTGAGATAGTGTGCTTGGAGGTGCAGAGGTGAAGGGAAGGACAGAAAAAGGGCAAGTAACATGAGTTGATAAATGTTAGAGATGAATGACGGAGAGAGGGAGTAGGAGAGCATAGGAGTGGAATAGGGAGAGGGAAATGTGGAGGAAAGGAAGAGAAGGAAGAGGGTAATGGGAGGCAGAAGCGTGCGAGTAGCCTGAGAGAAACGGATGTGGAGGTAGTGTTTATGTCAAGATTAAATAAGAAAAATCCATGAATAATAGTACTACAGAAGAATAGCAGTTTTCGTTTTACGTATACCCGTTAAAAGTGTTTATGAAGCTTTAAAAAAACAATACATAAAAGACACAAATCAGACACTCATATTTCTGGCAAAAAAGTATCAAAGCAAAGGAGATAAAATTACAATGCAAAATCGTAATTTGACATGTAGTTGAGAGAAATATAAATGCAAAGCTATCCTCGCTAGGTCGTTCACACCACAGACATTTCTTTTTTTCTTATTCTGCAGACCATGAATCACAACAAAGAGCAAAAGAATGAAGGAAAAATACCCGCCAAATGCAGCTCCATAAAGATGTACGATCAGCGTGACACATTTACTGCCGATGCAACACGTCAAAAATTGAAGAACAGGAACAGAATGTCAAATAGTGTAACGAAGAGTCTTGTGCCTTCAACACATTACACACACAAGTCTTATGTTTCCTTGCTCCGTCCTCAAGTTTTCCTGGTTTCTGTCGTATTTTCCTCCAAGGAGATCGAAAATTAAGATAGTGTATTAATTAAAGATGATCACCCATGCCTCTGTCCATTCTGCCACATAGGAGCAGGGGGGGTATTTTTCCTGTCGGTCTTATAGCTATGATAGGGTTCCGTTCAGTTCCACAGGTAATGATTATATGATTATTTTCTTACAATTCTTCAGCCAGAAACGCTTTTTCTTTGATAATGTTTCTCTCTTTCAGCTACATCAGATAAAAGAGTATTTCTCGGGGCTGAACA